>PJEM01004401.1:87244-155053 GCA_004023845.1 Helogale parvula | reverse complement strand
CTGGGTGTTATATGGAAACTAATTTGACAGTAAACTATTTAAAAAAAAAAAAACTATGCCATGTGATGGGGGCCGCTCAGTTCTTTGGGTACAAACTCAACTGAGCGGTGCGGGCAGGAGTGAAAGTTGCTTTCTGGAAAGAAAAGCCTCGGTGTCCCGACTCTCTGTGCAAGAATCCTGTGACAATGACGGTTCTGTAAATCAGTGTTTCTAGGACGTTTCAGTCATAGGAAGGAGAAAAAGAGAAAAACGCTCTCTTTTGATGTCTCCTGTAGTTTTTTTTCCTGGTTTCTGATTGAAAGTCTGTTGACAGTATTTGGTGCAGAGAGATTGGCTTTGGCTCTTTCGGGGAGATGTTGTATTGGGTTGCAATTGTGTTGTTATTTTAAAAGAAACCACTATTAAGTTATTTAATTCTATGAACTGGTCTCATTAGGTTATCGAAAGCCGCAGAGTGGAATTTTTTTTTTTTAAATCGATTACAAAACATATAAAGTCATTAATTCAGTCATCTGTGTTCTTAAAATAATCAATTCAGTATTATTTGGTGCTTTTTTATGGACTTAATTTTGCTGCCTCACCGTCTGCCTCAAATAAAGTAGACTAATGCCGTAACAAATAGGTTCCATAAGTTCTCATTTACAAAACATGACAAAAATAATTTTTCTCAGTAAGTTTTGATTATGGAAGATATTGTGGGTAGTAAGCAAAAATGTAGAATTACATAGTTTTGGCTCCTAATGTAAAAAATCTAGGTCGAGAAAGTTAACACTCATGAAACAGTTGAGAGCATTGGAGTGTTCAGGTGTATTTTCCGAATTATGAGGACCTAAGACATGCAGGAAAGATGGTGTAGCATAGAGCATGGAGGATCCCGAGAATTAGGTTATGGAGGAGACCGCGCTACAAGTCGGAGGAAATGGTATGAGTGCAGGGATGAATCAGGTTTGTGTGGAGATCGGGGAGTGGCCTCCAGCGATAAGAGTTTGGGTGTGGATTGAATAGTTGTTGGGCTAGGGCAGAAAGTGTGGTATGTAGCGGGGTGGCCACATTACGGAGGGCCTTGAGAACAGGTTGCCAGCTGTGATGCATGAATAGCTTGGTTTTGCGAAAGAATAGCAAGTTTCTTTTTGTTTTTGTTTTGGCCGCGAAGGATCTTGCAGATGGTCCACAGGAAGAGATTGGAGACCACTGAAAATACTTAGAAAACTACTGTCGTAGGTCTGCGGACGTGTGAATGAGTGCCCGCTTGAAGCGGGGCGGGGCGGGGGGGGGGTGGCAGCAGGAACAGAGGGAACGGAGTAACTGAGACACAGTGTCCCTAGAAGAAACTTGGTCATTAGCATATCCTCAGTGCATATTTAGTGAGTGAATCGGGTTGAAAGAGGGAATGGACATGGGGAATGAAGGAAAAGTAAGTAAATGGTCACTTCCTCTTAGATATCATGCGAGGTGTTTATGACTGGGAGAAGGTGTATAGATAAATCCAGATAGAGGGAGACGGTGAGTGCAGCTCGTGCATGCTGAATTTGAGTGGTGGTGACTTTGCAAGTAGAAGCAGCCTTATAAGGAATTGGACGTGGCGTTCTGGAAGACAGTCCGTTTAGGGCCTGAGCTAAAGGTGTGTGGATATGTAGATGCATGCATGTGTCAGGGCACTTTTTGAGTTTCGTTTTTCTTTTCTTTATCTTCCTGAGTGAGTTCCTAAAGGGAAAAATTGGAAGACCAATAAATGAGCCTTAGAAAACATCAGGAGAAATCATTTAACATTTAGGTTTTACAAGGCCTTACTTAATCACTTGATTTCATTTTGCTTAGTTTAATAATATTTTTTGAAACCTGTTTTAAAACAACAGTAACCTGTGTTTTGAACAGTTTGTTTAAAAATAATCGTGAAACCCAGTATACTCTGATCTGGTTCTGAAATCGGAGTATTTTGATTCGTTGTAACTTTTCCTAGATTGCTGTTCTAAGGAGGCAGCAACGGATGATCAAAAACCGGGAGTCCGCCTGCCAGTCGCGCAAGAAGAAGAAGGAGTACATGCTGGGCTTGGAGGCCAGGCTGAAGGCCGCGCTCTCGGAGAACGAGCAGCTCAAGAGGGAGAACGGCTCGCTCCGGAGGCAGCTGGACGAGGTGGTGTCAGAGGTGAGGCCGCGGCGCGGCCCCGCTGGGGTGGGTCCAGGCCTTCCGCCTGCCTGAGAAGCCGTTGGAAACGGTGCGTTTCGATCGTGTACAATAAGAGGACTGGGCAGAAGAGGCTGCGGTACACCCTGCAGTGTTTGCGGGCGGAATGAAGCGGTGGGGAGAGGAGCTTGGGACCGTGCCTCCGTCTGCGTTCAAGCGGTTTCCCCGGAGCCGTCTCTTTGCCTAAACCACTGTGAGGACCCGAAGTAGGCCCAGGCCTTTCCTTTTATTGTTTTATTAAAAATCTTTTTTGTATGTTTATTATTGCAACAGAGAAACAGAGCATGAGCAGGGGAGGGGCAGAGAGAGAGGGAGACACAGAATCGGAAGCAGGCTCTGGGCTCCCAGCTGTCAGCGCAGAACCCAATGTGGGGCTCGAACCCACAAACCGTGAGATCATGACCTGAGCCAAAGCCGGATGCTCAACGGACTGAGCCACCCAGGCGCCTCCAGGTCTCTCCTTTTAAAAAAGAAAACACAAAATAAAAAAATTTTAAATCTTTTCTCTGTTCACGTGACCCCCATTATGTTTTTTGCATGTGGCTGCCATGCTGGGCCTGGTCCATCGACCTTCTCCTTGATTCTGCTCAGGCGAAGCCCACAGGTTCAGGGTCTCCCGCCGCAGCGTGGGCCCGAGCCCCCCGGACGCCTGAGCCCACGGCGCGGGGCTCCTCGGTTCTGCCTTCCCCGAGCACAAGGGGCCGCCCCACCACGTGCAGAGGTTTAAGAGACGGGGACAAGCCACAGATGGGTTTGAAAATCCTGTGAAGACCAAGAGACGTGTTACATGGTTGAACTTTGTCCTTGGGGGACAGGAAAGCGCCACAGTGGCCGCTGCGTTTCTTCCCTGCCGCCCCTTCTCTGCTGCCATCAGGGAGCTTGCATGGTCGTGCTCTGGTCTTGTGAAAAGTTACTGTTCTCCCCTCTGAGGGCTACTGTGGTTTTTTTTTTTTTAACTATTCTTATAACTGGTGAAGAGGAGTGTGCTTTTCTCAGCTGTTGCTTTTTGTGAGATGAGTATTTAACTGTATTTAACATGGTGGTTATTTCTCTTAGAACCAGAGGCTCAAAGTGCCTAATTCCAAGCGAAGAGCTGTCTGTGTGATGGTGGTGTTGGCGTTCATCGTGCTCAACTATGGGCCCATGAGGTGAGTGTGCGGCTGCTTAGTTTGGATACAGATGCTGAACATTTTAGTTCTCATTATCTTCACCGCTAGTCCTAAGCTAGGGAAAACCTCAGAGGCCGTATTTAGGTAAGAGGAAAGGAGGAGAAAGATTGGCCTCTCTTCCTTGTTCTTCACCTAGGTCTGGTGGAAAATTCATGTCATTTAATGAAGAAAGCTTAAGTTATCAGACAGATCAGTGGTGAGGCAGAGTTCGAGCCCCGTGTCCGGCTCTGGGCTGACAGCTGCTTCAGATTCCGTGTCTCCCTCTCTCTCTGCCCCTCCCCTACTTGTGCTCTGTCTTCTCTCTCTCTGTCTCTCTCAAAATAAATAAATAAATAAATAAAAGAATTAAAAAATAATAATACTGAACCATTACATGTAAATGTAAACAACATTTTAATGAAAAATAACTATTTTCCAGACCCTCAAAAATTAGTGAGAAGAGTGGCATTATTTTATTTATATTTGGCAGAAATCTTAAGAGAAGCCAGCTCTATTCTCATATCTGTTTCTTCATGCAATCCGTTGTGATAAATTGTGGTTGAAATAAATGAAGAAAATCTAGAGTCACATAGGGATGTAGTTGAAAAGGGGAGCACCTTGCTGGTCCTTAGAAAGAATCTGGGACCCTCAGGGCTCCGTGGGCCACTTGGAACGCCGGGGCTTCACAGACTGCTCCACGGTCTCCTGGAATGGGCATGGAGGTTATTTTGACTTCTGCAAATATATATATATATATTAAGTGTATACTGAATACACATATTAAACACATACATAAATACTTATATTTACCTATAAAAATATAGATATGTAAAACATACATAACATTCATATATATATATATAAAGAGTATTTATTGCAGGTGTATATTTATTAGAATCCAGATAGGTTGGAATTGGAATGTATGAATATCTGAAATTGGGACGGAGTCCGCCAGATTGCCTCAAGAACTCTGCGCTCTTTTCTCATCCAGACTGTTATATACGGTACTCCCTCCTTCAGTCAGACGTACGCCATTCATTTATCGAGCACTTACTATTTGCCTGCTGGTGAGCAGGGAGCCGGGCGTGCACACATGAGTAGACGTACAGACCCGTAGGAGGATGTGTGACCAGCTGTGGCACGAGGAAGAATTAGGTAGAGGTCATGTAAAGATGCGGGCTCACTCTCGGAGGGACACGGAGGTACCCAGTAACTCTGAAAATGGCATCTCGGAGGCTTTATGCGGTAGCATTCGGTGAACAGTAAAGAGGTTGGGGCTGGGGATACGTGTTGTTGTGTAAGCCCTCATGAGTAAATAGACATTTGGGGGGAAATGACAGATTTATTTATTTTTTAATATCTGCTCATTTAGAGAGAGAGTGAGAGCTTGCATATGTGCACGCGTGAACAGGGGAGGGGCAGAGAGAGGGAGAGAATCCCAAGCAGGCTCCACGCCCAGCACAGAGCTTGATGCAGGCTCAGTTTCACAGCTATGAGATCATGACCTGAGCTGAAATCAAGTCATGTTTAATTGACTGAGCCACCCTGTTACCCCTTATTTATTTATTTTTGAGGGGTGGAGGGAGGGAGGGAGGGAGAAAGGGAGGGAGGGAGAGTTTGTGTGTGCACATGCATGCGTGCATGTGCGAGCAAGCCGGGGAGGGGCAGAGAGAGGGAGAAAGAGAATCCCAAGCAGGCTTTGCACTGTCGGCACAGAGCCCAACACAGGGCTCCATCCCACGAACCTTGAGATCATGACCTGAACCGGTATCGAGAGCCGAATGTACAACCGACTGGGCCATGCAGGTGCCCAGACTAAGACAAAATGTTTTTTTAACGAGTTAATGATTTTTACATCTGAGGATGAAGGGGGTGTGTGGGGATGGATCTCATTTCCGTGAACAGATGGATTGATTGAATTTGGAAGGAGACGATGGTCCCATTTTATCAACCAAAAAGTTAGATGGACAGTATAATCAGCAGAATTGGGAGTGGGAGAGAGCCTAAATGCTTGACATCCTGAGGAACAGCAAGAGGGGCCCCGTGTCTGTCTCGTGGTGGCGGCTCTAGGAGCAGAAAGCCGAGAAGTCCTGGGCAGATTTAGGAAATGTTCAAGCTTTAAAAACCTGCTTTAAAAGGCTTAGATTGAAGAAAAGCAAAAAGGGCTGGAAGGAATGAAGAAATACCAAAGTATCTTAACAGGTTGGGATTTGTCCAGACACCAAGTAGAAAACAGAAAAGAAACTGGCTACGAAACTCCTAAAAACTCAGGAACTGTTTCTTCTAGAGAAAATTTGGGTCGAATGGTAAAGCCACCAAGCTTAGGTGGCAGCACGAGGGGTCTGAAAGACTGACGGCTGCCCCCCGCCAGACGTTGGCAGTGTCGCTGGTCCGTCACGTGTGCTGCCCGGAAGCCTGCTTGATTGACCTCGTCCTTTGCAGCTTCTTCGCTTCAAGACTGAAGATCTAGTCAGGCTGGAATCTCCCAGAAGAGCACAGACTCCATTGAACCTTGTTAGGACCACCTGGAACACATTTATTGACTAACTTCCACGTTCATGGCCTTGTATATCTATAAACCTTGAGCATTACTGTGCTGTAATGGGTACAGAAAAATACAGATGATGAGTTCCAACTGAGCTTTTCTAAGTCCCACAAAACTATGTCTAGCCAGACAAATAGACACTTTAATGAGAGATTTCCAAAGCGTTTTAAATTTAGGGAACTGAACTCTTTGAGAACAGATCACATTTCCATAATAAAGTTGTCAGTGTTGTTTCAGATGTTCAGTGTAGCATTGAACTTCTGTGCCGTATTGGTATGTGTCCAAGCGAAAATCTGTAACACACAACTTGCTGAACGTAAGTTTGCCGTGAGAAGCCTTTCCTGAAGGCACTCGGTGATGAAATGTAAATACATCTCACATCTCAAGTAGGAGAGTGTCGTGCACCAAAACGGACTCGTTTGGAGCGTTTTAGGTTACTGAATAGTCATCACACAGAAAAAGAAAAGAAACCAAACAGACTTAAAAGGGTTACTTTTTCTGACCTTGTTGATGTTGTGTGGATGGTAAAGACAGCATCTAGCTGTTTCTGGCACATGATCGATTCAAAGATCTGGCCCTCTCTGGGTGGTCCATGAAATCAGTAGGTCTGGGGCAGCAGGGAATGGCTAACCTGGGCCAAGGTGCATTGCTAGGAAACCCTCTTCTTACTTGCTCCTCAGTGGGCTTGATTCTGTGTTCATTAGTCCTGTTTTACTTTTTACTTATTTTTTTAAAAGTTTATGTATTTTTGAGAGAGACAGAGACAGAGTGTGAGTGGGGGAGGGACAGAGTGAGCTGGAGACACAGAATCCAAAGCAGGCTACAGGCTCTGAGCTGTCAGCACAGAGCCCGATGCAGGGCTCGAACTCATGAACCATGAGATCATGGCCTGAGCTGAAGTTGGATGCTTAACCGACCGAGCCACCCAGGTGCCCCATGTTAGTCCTATTTTTTTTTTTTTAATAGTCTAAGGGCTGGAGATTGAACCAGGGTCTCTTTTTGAAAATTATCATTGAAAACTCTGCCTTCTCTACTGTGCCATGAAGTGTTTTTTCCTACCACTGTCCAAGAAACCTTAGGACTTCTGTTTTTGGTAATATAGTGGGCTAGAGGTATGGAGGAACTCTGTGCAGTTCAGTATACCAGAAAATGCTCGATTAAGAAACAAATCAAAACTCTTATGTAATGGCTGAACTGAAGACAAAGTAAGTCCTTCTCAGAGGTCAGAAATTTTAAGATAACATGAATTCATTGATAAGCTAGCATTGGAAGTGGTGCTTGTCCTAGAGTTATTTCCTGATCCTTTTGGTCTAGAGTCTGGCAACAGGAAAGAAAGCTCTGGGGTTCTAAAGAAAGAAGAAAGTCACAACTGAGCCCCATACCCCCTTCCCAAACCGAAATAAAGCTGGAACTTAAAAAAAAAAACATGACATCTTTGTTGCTAAAAGAGGGGGAAGTAGATTGTTCTACCACAGAGGGAGAGTGTTGGTAAGTATCTGTCTTGATACAGGCTTTGGGTAGACTGGAAATAAGAGAAAAAAAGTCTCCCTGAGAATTCATTATCACAAGCCTTAACTCGTGCGGGTTTGAGCCTGAATTTATACTACTGTGTGATGCCCCCAAAAAACAAAGCAGAAATTTCACTTAAGTGGCCCTGTGTGGGCACCGCTAGGCTCCTGGCAGATACAGATGCAAACTCTTCTCAGAGGAAGACACTTTAAACATCCATCCTGAAAAGACTGCTGCACGCACGGATCCAGTTAAACATGAGCCAGCATCCCATCTCCCCGCTAACGCAGTAAGCCAGCTAGGAGCCCAGGCACCGTGAACAAGAGTGAGCGGACGTAGCGGAGTCAGACTCTGAAGATGACAGGTATTTGAATCAGCAGATACAAAATGCTGAATATGCTAAACAAAACATGGAGATAAACAATGACAAAGACTCAGAATTGAGCCAGCCATTTTGGAAACATCTAGAAATGTGATAGAATAAGTTCAAAATAAAAAACAATGACCAGGTTAAAACCACAAAAGAAACGGTGTGTGGGAACACAGACTGAAGGAGAACGGAGCGTAACAGAGATGAGATGGAAAACGTGACCGGTACCAAGAGATGTGAGGTCACCCCACCACAGCCGTGTAGTCACAGTGACGTTGGTCAGGACTCCTGCTGACTCTTGGACCTCCTGAGGTGTTACCGTGGGAAGGGCACACTATCACTCACGTGACATTCTGGCCAAGATTGTATACCCTTAATTTTACCATGAAAAAACACCAGCTAAACCCACACAGAGAGGATAATGTATAAAATAAATAGCCTACAATTTTCAGAAGTGTCAGGGTATTCAGGAAGAAGGAAGATAATCAAGTGAAGGTTTGAGACCCAGAATGGAATGGCCAGCAACAAAAATGATAGTTGTGGATGAAGCTTCTTAAGCAGTTGATGATCTGAAACCTTAACGGTGTTTAGTTTGTAAGGTTGAAACAAATCGAGGTGGAAGAGTTTTCTGTACAATGATCCCTGATAAGTTGGGAAAGGTGTGATGGAAGTTAAAACACAGTTCTTGTTTGGGAAGTAGGTAAAAACATTGATTGTTTAGACTATTAAATTACATTAGCATTTTAAAGTTTGGGGGCCCCTGGGTGGCTCAGTCAGTGGAGCATCAGGCTTCAGCTCAGGTCATGATCTTGCGTTCATGGGTTCGAGCCCCGCGTCGGGCTCTATGCTGTCAGCTAGCTCAGAGCCTGGAGCCTGTCTTCGGATTCTGTGTCTCCCTCTCTCTCTGACCTTCCCTCCTCTGCTCACGCTGTCTCTCTCTCTCTCAAAAATAAATAAAACATTAAAAAAAAATTTTAAGTTTTGGGCTAACCCTGACAAAATATAATTCGAAGTGTATCATTTCAAAATCTAGTGGAAGAAACACCGCTCAATGAGGTGGACAGACCCAACGCCAAAAAAGGCATGAAAAGGGAAAGAAACGACTAGATTATGAAAGCACAAAATGTGATAGAAGAAATGAATCTAGAATATGATGCATAATCACAGTATGTGAAAATGGGCTGAACTCTGCATTAGAAGACACAGGTTGTCAGACTGGAGGGGGAAAAGGCAAAATTCCATTTTATGTTTTTTTTTTTTTTTTTTTTTTTTTAAATAAGAGAAACACCTAAAAGCATCAAGCTGTGGAAAGTCTGCGTTGAAAGTCAAGGGGTGGGGCGCCTGGTGGCTCGGTCCGTTAAGCGTCCGACTCTTGGTGTCAGCTTGGGTTGTGATCTCGCGATCTTGAGATTTCGTGAGGTTGAGCCCCGTGTCCCGCTCTGCGCTGTCAGATTCTCATGGGATTCTCTCTCTCCCTCTCTCTCTGTCTCTGCCCCACTTATGTTCACTTGCTCTCTCTAAATAAATAAATAAATAAATAAATAAATAAATAAAAATTTTTAAAGAAGGTCAAGGGATGGAAAAAGCAAATAGTAGCCAGAAGAATCTGGAGTTGCTTTATTAATATCAGACAGATACACTTTAAGGAGAAAGCATTATTAGATACAATCGCTTACCTATTGATTAAAAGGTTAGTTTACCAGGAAGATATAATAATTCTAAATTAGTACATAGTTTGGGATACATAGAACTCTGGGGAAGACTGCCATTCCACCGCCATAGTAGGAAATTTGCATGTACCTCTGTCTTAATAGACCACAGTGATAGAAAATCTGCAACGTGTAAGAACGTTTGTTATCATTATGCAACTTGATGTAATGGCCATTCAGATAAATACTGCATTTATCAACACGCAGAGGCTTTGAACTCTAGGGTGGAAATGTTAAAAAGGAGAATTGATCTGTGCTAAATCATAAAGGAAGCCCCAACAGATTCCGTGGACTAATGTGTAGACTGCATTCACTGTCCGTGTAATTAAACTTGAACAACAACAAAAAGATAAGAACTCTTATACTACTGAAACTCAAAAAGCACACTTCTAAGTAACTCGTAGATCAAAGGAGAAATTATAACAAGATTATTACTGAATGGAATTAAAAATGCTGCTCTCAGACCTTGTAGGAAGTATCCTATTGTGTGGAATAAAGCAGACTGTAGCAGAGCGTTTGCAGTATGCCTACATGTAGATCAAGTTCAAATCAAGAAAGCTCTACAGTCTGAACGTGTGTGCATCTGTGTTAAGCTGTGGAGAAGAGCAAGGGAGTTGGTACTGTAAGGTTAGAAAGCAGCACTGAGCAGGTGTAACTCCCGTCGAGGCCAGCCTGGGTGTTTCTGCCCGGTGTTGCCCAATCATCCTGTTTACACACCACAGAACTTGTCACCTGCTAGTTATTTGTTGGCTATCGGTCTTCACCACTGTAGCTTTTGTGTTGCCCCCCCCCCCCCTTTTTTGAGAAGCTGTGCCTCAGTCCCCTTCTACATCCTCAGCATCTAGCATGACGTGCACAGTTCATGGCAGACGCTAAAAACGTGCTGCACTGAGTCACCAAGAAGGATTTTGTGAGCCTGACGAGGAGAGCCGGGCATTTCCGCAAAGGGAGTGCGGTGAGCAGCGTTCAGAGAGGGTGGCCTTCCCCTCAGTAAGAAGCAGTCAGCGATGGCTGGCGCCCGCCTGGCTTCTAGATGGGGCTTGACGTAGCGGAGCTGCTCAGTAAGAGTTTGGTGGATGTGGCGGAGCGACCAGCCAGGTGACCGAGTGCGTAATTGGATGCGAACGAGCGTAGACTGGGGGCGTGGGCTGCGGCCAGTCCGTACACGGAGGGCACCCCGTCCCCTGCAGAGGGGAGGCCTAACAGTGACCGGTGCCCGTAACGTGCCAGTGAGCACGGGGTCCCGTGGCGTGGGGCGTGTCTGCGGGGAGGGGAGGCCCGTGGAGAGAGTGGTCACAAGGGAGGCGTCACCTGGGAGAGTGACATTCCTGATGTATAAGGAAAGGAGAGACCCGCTCCGCGGGGAGTGGAGGGCGCGTGGCGCGAACCAGGGGGCAGCACGGACTGGGGGAAGACGTTATTTCCCCATTTCCACCGTAAAAAGTTGCCTTAAAAAACAGTAAATAACACAAAGGGGGAAAAGTTTTTTCACCTCCTGGGTCTTTTATGACTGATGACGCTTTCTGATGTTTTTCTGGTTGCATGTGGTCTACAACACCTTAATTTTCATACCTTTTCTCTTTATCTCATTACTACTACCTTCTACATTGTAACCGTAGTTTTTCCTAATCATTTTCATACATTTAACCTAACGGATGTTGAAATTGAGTAGGATACAGTATAAATGCTTATCTGGTTTACATTTTAGTAGGTTGAGGAAGAGATAATTTTCATTGTGGGGGGGAGTGCTTAGTCTTCAGAATTTCTTCCTTTTGGGCCCCTGCTTCCTTAACGCGGTGTTCGTAGATCAGACCTGGGCGCCTGGGGGTTCAGTCGGTTAAGCGTTCGACTTGGGCTCAGGTCATGACCTCATGGTTTGTGAGTTCGAGCCCCACCTCGGACTTTGTGCTGACCTCTTGGAGCCTGGAGTTTGCTTCGGAGTCTGTGTCTCCCTCTCTCTCTGCTCCTCCCCTGCTCACGTTCTGTTTCTCTCTCAAAAATAAATAAACATTAAAAAAAATTATGCCTGCTGTTGGTCATACCAGAGGCATGGTTTTCATTGCTACTCTGTGCTGATTTTAAATTTGTACCTCTAGACCATTTTGACATTAGGGCGGTTTCACTCTGCCCTGTAACCCAGGAATCGATGTAAACCTCAGACTTGCAGATATCCAGGAAATAGGGTAGGCTGGAAAGAATGAGCAGTGTTCCTTTTAGACATTTGTAAAAATACTTCTTGGTGGAGGGAGGTTGACTTAATTTAAGAAAAGCGGGGAAAATAAAGGAAAAGGAAAATGGATTAATCTTGATGGAAGAAAAGAATTTCCAAAAGGTCCTGTTGGCAGCAATAAATTGGGTTAAAAATACTCTATCTTTATAGAACAGGGTGTTCAAAGCTGGTTGGAGAAACCTCATAGTCTGAGCCCTATACGAGTTTGTCATTTATTGTTGTGAGTTTTGTTGACCGTTGAGGAATGACAGGGACTACAGGTTTTTAACACAAAGGTTTGTCTGGAGGTTTTGCAACATTTTCCTTGCCTCCTTAAAAGTTTGGATAAAAAAAAGTTGGGGTGATTTTTTGTTGTGGTTGTTGTTAAATTCTCCCACAGTCGTTCTCAGCCATGGCTGTACGTTAATAATCACTAGGAAATCTTCAAAAGGGAGGAGCCCTGCCTCAACCTTGTGGAATCTGGTAGGACGGGTCTAAGTCATTTGCTCTTAAACATGGTGCTTTTCCCCGGGGAGTCTGAAGTATGTCCAGAGTTGAAAATTGTGGAGTGTTGTTCTTTCTCTCTCTCTCTACATTGGCCTCTGTAGAAATTGTAAGGGCATTTATCCATTGAATTAGAAGATAATCTGTATAAAAGCAGCTTGGTTAATCTCTGGACAGACATCTCTGTGTTTATCGGTTTGTCTTCTGTAATTGGGGAAATGGATGGACCGCTGTTGTGCACTGTGTGAGGCCACAGCCCAGCTTTGTGAGAGGCACGTCTGCCTGGCGCACAGGGACTGCAGTTTATAGATCCCTTTGTTATGTTTTCTCATTTTTATTTACATTTTTTATTTTTTAAATATAATTTTTTAATGTTTTATTTCTTATTTTGAGAGAGACAGACTGAGTGAGCGGGGAAAGGTCAGAGAGAGAGAGAGGGAGACCCAGAATCCAAAGCAGGCTGCAGGCTCTGGGCTATCAGCACAGAGCCCAATGGTGGGGCTTGAACCCACGAACTGTGAGATGTGACCTTAGCCGAAGTCGGACGCTTAGCCGCGACCCAGGCGCCCCATTCTCCTTCCCACTTTAAAAGTCACTGGAATCATTCTCCTTTCCAGAAAATACAAAGCAGCATCTCAAGGAGGGTTTGACCATGCTGGGTCTTAAGAAAAAATAACAAGTGTTTGAAATGGACGCTGCCTCTTCCTTGTTTGTTCCGGCTCCCGTCTCAAGAACGGAGTGTGTATAGTTTGAGACGTCAGACTTGGATGAGGAAGGGCACACCCTACCTAAGGGCCAGCCACTCTGTGGTTTGCTTGTGAGCCTGTGCTGAAGGCACAGCTGACCACAGAAAGTACGGCATCGGATTTGAGTTGTCTGGAACCGGTTAGGAAGAAAATGTCTCTATTCTAGCGTGCTCTAAGTTTGTCAGCTTTTCATCGTTTTTACAGGAAACACTCTAGCTTCTTATCCCGAGATGAGCCTGTCCCCAAATCTGGCTCTAATTTTTTTTTTCCTGTTCAATTGCTGAGCACATTTTGCTGTATGAAATCATTATTGGCTGTAGGTTAAAAGTTACTGTGTAACTTAACTGTCAGAATTCAAACCAAGTATACATGGTTTTGTTCAGCCAGATTTTAAAATGAAATCTAATTCAAGTTCTTGGCTAAAAGTACTTTGCACATTTATCAAAGTGACACATAAACTGAAGAAATGCAGTCCATCTAAATACCAGGTGTTACTGAGGCCTGGCTTTGCAGAGAGGCGATAGAGCTACGGGCAGTCTGTTCCTCAGAGAATCCAGTTTATTCATGTTCTTCAGAAAAGTGTCTGTGCAGAGGAATTGGGTCTTTTCTCTTCCAGCCTCCTTAGGTTTCATCCTTTGTTTTAAAAAGTGGCCTAGAGTCTGTCTGTGGCAGAGCTGAGTTTTGAGGGCATGGAAAAGTCCGTTGATGATTTTCTTTGGTTTTGGACTTGATGTGAGTTGTATACTGGCAGGTTTATAAGGAGCACCCGAGTGGCTTTATGGCTTATGCGTGGCCGCCGTGCCCCCTAGACGCGAATTGCCACAGTGAAGGGAAAGGCACTTGAAATCAGACACCTGCGTCCTGTGCTGATTTTCCCCTTTGCCCTGAGTAAGCCGCTGTCGCTTTCCAGATGAAAGGAGGTAATGGAGCTTCTGCTTTTTTCCTTCTGGGAGGAGGCCGTTGAGGACTAGGGCGGTGAGAGAACTGCCAACATTTAAGTTGGGTGCTTTGATATTTTCCTTAGAGCACAAATCCTAGTTCACACGGATGGTTGGTCTGGAGCAGAGTCCTCAGCCACCGTCTTCAGTACGCAGTAATTCAGGTAAAATCCTGCCGTAGAAGTTGACCAAAACGTGAATAATAGAGGCATACCCAGCTTTCCTTTGTGGTAAGGGAAGGTCTAGTCTACTACTAAGGTGGTGTAGGATAACTCCGAAAGTTTTGATTTAAAAAATATATGCGTATAATTATTATGTATCATTTAAGCTTCTAGGCAATTTGCCACTAATGTTTTATTTTCTCCAGATTTGAGCTGTTTTGTAATTTCAGGAAGCTTTTGAAACTTAAATATTTTAAGGGTCATTGTACAGATTTTGTTTGTTTTTTGAGAGAGGAAGAGTGCATGTGCATGAGTTGGGGAGGGGCCAAGGGAGAGGGGGAGAGAGAATCCCAGGCAGGCTCCCTGCCTGGCAAGGAGCCCCCACGCGGGCTGGATCTCATACCCTTGAGATCATGACCTGAGCCGAAATCAAGAGTCAGACCCTTAATGGACGGAGCCACCCAGGCGCCCCCAGATGGTTTTTAACGGAGTTCCAGCCAGTGTAGCAGGAGCTCTGAGTGTGTGGTGTGCGTTTAGGCTGTGTGTTGAGCTCGCATTCACGCGTTCTGTCCACCGTGAACTCACCCTGGTCCGCGAGCTCTGCGAGCTGGCCCGCGGGCCTCACGGGGCGTCCTCTCGCAGCCCGCCGCGGCGAGGCCGCGTGCTTACTTTCATTTTTCCTTCCTAGGTGGGTTTTGTTGTTGTTGCTGTGGTGGTGGTGGTGGTTGTGAATTTGAAAATGCGAGATAGGTGGAAATAAGGCAGCTGGAGGAGAAGAAGATGAATAAAAAAGAGAAGATAGTTGAATAATTAGACTGTATGGTGCTATCCTCTGTGCTTGGTAAAGGTAGAGGGTTTTGTGTTCACCGTGTTAGGCTGCTTTTATCAATTGTGCGCTGTGCACCAAGCCCACTGATCTGAGCCCTTTATATAAATTAATTCTGCAACTATAAGGGCAGTGTTATTAGCTCCATTTTACAGGCGAGGACACTCAGGTCACAGCTGGTGGTGGTGCAGAGCTGGGACTCACCACCTGCGTCTGGAGCCCTGGTCTTCGTCACTAACAGTCACTCCGGCAGAGGGAGAGAGGTTGGTATTTACAGACAGAGGGGAGGAGTTAGGGCTCTCTCCAGTAACATTACCCGCCCCCCTAAAGCTTAGGACTGGCGGTGAAAGGAGTAGAAAACACTCATTTTGTAAGTTGGCTGGATTGATGTAAATGTCACAGAAGAGAGACTGCACTCAGATTTACAGGCATCTTTTTGACATTTAGAATGATAAGAGTGTGCCCTTCCCAAGCGGGAAGAGACCAAGTTGTTTGCACACAAGCTTTGTAAAAAAAAAAATTTTTTTTTTACATTTTTAAAAATTTATTTTTGAGAGACAGAGCACAAGTAGGGGAGGGGCAGAGAGAGGGAGACACAGAATCTAAAGCAGGCTCTAGGCTCCGAGCTGTCAGCACAGAGCCCAGTGCGGGGCTCGAACCCACAAACCGGGGAGATCATGACCTGAGCCAAAGTCGGATGCTTTAACCAACTGAGCCACCCAGACGCCTCACAGACTTTTTATATTAAACATTAACTCATTGGGATTTATTTCAGCAGTTGAACAAGTACATGTATTAGTTATCTCTTGCTGTGTAATAAATCACCCTGAAACATAAAGGCTTAAGACAACAACATTTTCTTTGCTGAAGCGTCTGTGATTTCGGCAGGGCTCAGTAGAGACAGCTCTTTGTTTCCGTGAGTGTCAGCTGGGGTGGCTTGGGTTAGTGGCCCACCTTCAGGCTGGCTCACTCTTCATGGTCAGCAAGGTGGTGCTGGTGTCAGCCGAGACCCGAGCCAGGGCCGTGGGCCTGGGTTCTCCGTTCTTCTTCAGTTGGGCCTCTCCCGTGGCTGGTCCTGAGCATCGCCTGCTAGAAGACTGCCTTCTTTATCATTGTTCGCTGAGTGAGTGACCGGCTCTCGTGCCGTTTCTCGCTCGCGTCGGCTCACTTGGCAGACCACCTCCGTAAAGTACGTGTTTCTTCTCAGGGCCTGGTACTCCCTGCTTCTGAGAACTGCTGTCGAGAAGGCTTTTAAAATCGTTTTTTAAAAAAAATCTTTATTTGTTTTTGAGAGACAGCAAGCAGGGTAGGGTCAGAGAGAGAGGGAGATACAGAATCCAGACACAGGCTCCAGGCTCTGAGCTGTCAGCACAGAGCCCGACACGGAGCTCGAACCCACGAACCGTGAGATCATGACCTGAGCCAAAGATGAATGCTTAACCGACTGAGCCACCCAGGTGCCCCCAGAGAACATTTTTACAATCTTGATCTAAAGATATATTTCTTCATTCAGTCACATTTCTGTTTCTAGTAAATTACCCCCAGTTACTACGAGGCTGCAAAAGTCATCTGTGACCTATTCAATAAACAACTTTAGAGAACTTTCTTTCTTCAGCCTTAGTGGCAGTGAAAACTAGCATGATTTCCGGTTCCTAGATCTGGAGACGGCATAATAATGAGTTTACCACCTGCCATTCTTGAATTGTGAGTTAGTGCCTCTAAAATGAAGATCTGGAGTTTTCTCTTGACGTGAGGCAGAATGGTACATAAATTTCATCTCTTTGTTATTAAAAAAAAAAAATATCTCCTCTGAACTGCGCATTGTCCTAGAACAAAACAGAGGTCCCTTTGTTCCTTAAAAGTGTATTCTAGTGAGGACAGACTGACAAAAACACAAGTAAATATAATGGTACAGTTGTAGTTTGAATAAAGGGATAAACTACAGCAGAGTGAATGGTTTTGCAGGTGTGAGGACGGGTGTTGGAACTACAGTTTTAAATAGAGATCGTTGTAAAGTAGACATTTGAACCAAGGCTTGGGGGAGGGGGGGGGGGCTAACCATATGGCTATGTGGGGGCAGGGCATTCCTGGCCGAGGGAATAGCCAGTGCAAGTGCCCTGGGGTTGGAGGTGTGCCTCACATGTTCAGGGAGAAGCAAGGAGGTCAGGGTGGCTGGGCAGAAGGGGAGGGGCTGGGGGAGAGAAGTAGGTAACGAGGCCAGAGAGGGAAGATGGACGGAGGCGTTAAGTGTAGTGAGGGCTTGGTCATTGTAAGTGTTTGGGCTTTCACTGTTGTTTTAGAAATGGGGAGCTGTGTGAAGGATTGGACAGAGAAGCGATGTAATAGTCTGACCCAGACTTTACGCTGTGTTGAGAGGAAGCTGAACCTGGCGGGCAGGAAGGCCCGCTGTGCCGCGGACGGCTCTGTGTCACCCGCGGGACACGTGGCACTTTCTGATTTATAGAAGCATGTTCACATCTGTCATTTCACTCGAATCTTTGAGAAACTGAAATTTTGCATGTGAGGAATTGGCAGCTCAGAGAAGGTAACCAGCGGCCCCAGGGCCCCGCGAGTGGGGATCTCAGAGCCACGCCGTGAACCCAGCTCTCCCGGCCCCAAAGTGTGTGCTCTGTCCGCTCCCCTCCATTCAGGCCGGAAGAACTCCGTGCTCTTTGCAGCTTCTAGGGGTTTCTTTCGGGTCTTCCTGGGTGGGTCTCAGATCGACAGAGCGGCTGCCGCTTCCTCCTGCTGAGCTGGCTTCAGGGTAAGACGGACCTGACCCTCGGGAAGCAGGTTGCAAGGGAGGGGTGGGTGTGGACACGTGCCGTTTGGTTCAGCCGCGTGGTGTGAAGAGGGGAAGTCTGAAGTCTGAAGTCACGTCTGAACCACTGAGTGGCTTCACAGTCCTCTGAAACAGTCGCTGGCTTTTAGACTTTTGTAGATGAAAAAGTAAAGTAACAATTCTTATAATACTTTGTCCAGACTTTTGGAGAAATTGAAATTATTTGTGATTTATTCATCTGTGCCCTCAGGCCCCTTGGCCTGTGCAGGAGCAGGGTTGTTGGTGTGATGCTGGCTTTGTGGTTTAAAACGGTTGTGTCTCCTGCAGAGTGGCGTGTTTGTGATCACAGAGACGTGCTGGGACTTTTACTCTCTTAGTATTTATTAGTTTATTTAAAATATGGAGTAGAACCTATTTAAGCTAACTGTGAGCAGAGTGTGATTAGACTGATTTATTAATGTTATCAGCTATACACAGTTGTAGCCCTTCTTACACTGACTCTTAGTGTGACTCCGACCCAGTTCTTTGTACTGAGCAACATTTAGGTTTTCTGGGGCACCTGGGTGGTTCCGTCGGTTACGCGTCTGGCTCTTGACTTTGGCTCAGGTCATGATCACGGTTCGTGGGGTCGAGCCCCGCACTGGGCTCTGCACTGACAGCACAGAGCCTGCTTGGGATTCGCTCTCTCCCTCCCCCCTGCCTCTCCCCTGCTTGCTCTCTGTCTTTCTCTCAAAAAATAAGTTAAGAAAATAAATTGAAATTTTCCCAAAATTAATGAAAAGAGACATTGAATGATTAAAAAAAACCACGTCAAGAATCTTAAAGTTCACGCCAACAGTTTTCTCATACTCTTTGGTACATTTTCGCTGTGTAAGGATCGTCAGATTCCTTGTTAATACTTGGGGTGTCACCGTGGTACCTCAGACAGTCTTGAATTCTGGCAATGAAATAAAGCTTTTTCATGTCTTTCAAATATTAATAAAAACAAGGGAACTAGAAATCTGTAGCTATTCAGATGGTTAAAATTAGTTTCTGTAGGTCTTTTCGTAGGGTTCAAGTGTTAGTAGTTTCTTTTGAGCTGAATTGGACAGTCGGCTCGTTTGTGATTTAGCTTAAGAGAAATTTCATTTTAAGACTTGAAAAAAGTCTGTGAGGAATGGAGGCCAGATGACAACAACAACCAAAAACCAAACAAGTAAAAAGTTTTAAAAGATTCTTTATAGTTTCTTAATAGATTACCTTTCAAAATACTTCTGGGCCAGTGGGTAGATAAAATGAGCCTGAAACACAGGTAAAAATGACTAGAGTAGCTAAGGTGAAAGGTCAGCTGTCGTTACACGGTGATCGTCGTCACCTGTGTGGGCGGTAGTGACAAATAGTGATCACTCGTGAGCCACACCAGCCAGTCACCTCCAAACTGCTCTCCAGCAAGTGCGGCTGCGCAGTGACTAGCGCAGCTCGGCCACAGGGAGATACAGTCACCCGTAGTTAGATGCCAGGCAGTTGCTTGTAGCAGCCGTAAACCGTGAGTTGAAACGCCCATCTTTTGGTGAAAATCATCCAAAGAACCGTGAATGGGGCGCCTGGGAGGCTCAGTTGGTTTTGTGCTGGACTTGGGCTCAGGTCATGATCTCCCGGTTTGTGAGTCTGCTGTCCGCACAGAGCCTGCTTTGGATCCTCTGTCTACCCCCTCCCCAGCTCCCTGTCCCTCCCCCACTCGTCCTCCCTCCTCCCCCATAAACAAACGAAAAAAAGAACAATGGTCAGTAGAAAGGCTCTTTTAGAACTTCCAAAGTATTAATTGTGAGCTAATTTATAAGTCACGCATAAGCCATGCAGATGCTTCTGATGGTGCCCGTTCCAATACCTCCGGTCTAACTCCCTGGCCTTCTCCCCATACCGTCCACTTCTGCTGGCTTCACTGTGAGACGTGTGTAACGTTTTGGGAATGAGCTAGGAAAGGTGCTGGGAAAGACACGATTATGCAGAATGTGGTTCTCGGACATGTGCACGTGTCCACCCAGATGGCCGGTTAGCACACAGACTTGTCGGGCACCGCTCCCGCAGTTTCTGGCTGAGTACGAATTGGGGGGGGGGGGGCCCGAAAGTTTGCATTCCTAGCTGTCGGGTGATGCTTCTGCTGCCCGTCCAGGGGCCATGCTTCGAGAATCAGCGCTAGAGGAAGGGGCTTTCTGATCCCGACAGACTCGTCAAGTGTGTTAATTGCTAGTTGATAGTAGGATTCGAGGAACCAGAAGTGAAGCTACTTCTAGAAGCATAGCAGCACTTGGCTTGAGGTTAACTGTCAGAGCTCTTGAGGGAGCCTCCCTTTTAAAGGCTGACGCCCCTTAGCCAGGACTTAGGAAGCAGGGGAGCTTCTGGTAATCTGGCCTAGGTGACTGGGAGACGCTAGTAATAGCAGTTTGTGAAAGAGAGAGGAAATTATACCAGGGAATTGAACAGTAATCATGGGAAAGATTCTGATGTAGAAAGGAGTATGATGGGGTGCCTGGTTGGTCCAGAGCATGCCTCTTTATCTTGGGGTTATAAGTTCGAGCCCCAGGTAGAGATTATTTTAAAAAAAAAGCTTAAATAAAGTCTATGAAAAAAATACATAGAAATGGAAGGGATACGATACCAGAATACCGAAATTAAAACAAGAAGAAAACTTGCTCATTTTTTATTCTTTTAAAGTTTATGTATTTTGAGAGAGAGAAAGAGAACGAGCAGGGAAGGGGCGTTGAGAGGAGGAGACAATCCCAAGCAGGCTCCCCACGGTCAGTGCGAAGCCTGAGGTGGGGCTTGAACCCACGAACCATGAGATCATGACCTGAGCTGAAACCGAGAGTCAGCTGCTCAACCGATGGAGTCGCCCAGGCGCCCCAAAAACATGCTAGTTGTGTTTCTGTCACTTGAATAAGTTGCTAGACTTAGTGACACTGCGGCAGGTGAGGCCGTCTGTAATCTAGCCTTGCGTTATTGTCCTGGTGTCCTTGCTTTCTCCTGTCTCTCTGGGACCCTTCTCGTGTGCTTACACATGTGTGTGTCCCCCCCACACTCCCTCCTGCTTTCCTTACGGACCCCTGAGTGTGACATGTTCTCTTCTACTTGTGTGCTTTTCTCACTATCCCATCTGTACGGAATGCCCTCCTTCACTCCCTTCTCCGTTTCCACCTGTTTATTTACTGGTTTCTGTTTAAGATAACTTTGCGATCGTCTTGGTAAAAATCAGGCTCCTTAGCTATATGCTGCCGTGGCATTCAGCATTAGCCTCATTAAGGCAGTGATCATTCTGCTGTCTTTTATCTGTATCAGTCTGCCCCCCAACACATAAACTGTTACTTTGATCTTTACTTTTCTTTTATCTTTGGGTCTTTACAACCACACATGGTTCCTGGAACATTCATATAATGCATGTTAAGTAAATGAATAATCAGTCTTTCTGAGAAATGTTGTCAACAGAATGCGGTAGTGGAGTTCCAATCCTAGGTCCCGATCTTGGCTTCTTTAATTACTTAGAGCTTGGCTTTGGGCAGATTGTTTAAACTCTTTGAGCCTCAGTTTGTACTTCCGTCTTCATTCCCTCATACACTGTAGGTGCTCAGAAAATGGCGGCTGCTGTCGCACTGTATTTGCATCTTAGAGCATTTTACAACCTTGTAATATCTGTAAGGTCAAGGTGGGAAATTTTGGACTGCATGATATAATTAAGTCACAAGTGGTTAAACTTAAAAATTTTTTTTAAATTTATTTTTTGAGAGAGAGAGAGAGAGACAGAGCATGAGTGGGGGAGGGGCAGAGAGAGAAGGAGACACAGAATCTGAATCCGAATCCGAGCTGTCAACACAGAGCCCAATGTGGGGCTTGATCTCATGAACCAGGAGATCGTGACCTGAGCTCAAGTCAGACACTTAACCAACTGAGCCACACAGGCGCCCTTAAACTTACATTTTCATAAGGCTTTCCCTAGGGGGCATGGCTCTATTTCTCTGATCTGTTCAATATTTGAGTAACAGTTCAGTTGAGGATGTTGATGGCATGTTGATCCTTTGCTCATTAGCATGCGATCCTAGAGGTTCTTGACTGATTAGTAGGGCGAATGAGGTTTTTAAAGGAATTGATGTAAATTATTCCACTGGGATCAAAAAAGCTCAGTTACATAAATTTGGAATTGGAAGTGGGAGAGGAAGGGAAAAGAAAGGGACGGTTCAAAATCAGTTTGTGAGGAGGGCTGGGATTTTGATTAAATCGGGCTCACTATGAATAACATGTGACGTAACTGCCAAAAAAGCCTGCGTGATGTTAGCCTGCGTCACTGGAAGAAGAATGATCTAGAACGTGGGAAGGGGTTATGTGTTCCATCCTGACTCGTCAGAACACCTGAGAGGTACTGTGGCCAGTTCTCGACACCACTTGTGGGCGGTGTAATGACAGGCGAGGGGCCCCACACTGCACCGCAAGGAGCAACGTGGGAAGAGACCCAGCCTCGAGAGAGAGCCCGCGGGGGGGTGTTCTGTGTCTCTGGACGTCGGAAGAAGCCTGGCTTAGTAGGCACCATCTGAATAGACCTCGAACCCAGAACTGGCGCCCAAATGGGAAAGTTACAAAGAAGCCCATTTCTAGTTAAAACAAGGGGAACTAAACTCGTTGAGTAGTTGGGTGGTCGAGCTCCTCTGAGTGTCTGGGGGGGCTGAGGGCGAACCTGTCCCGAACGGGGATGTTACTGTGTGGATGTGTCACTAACGCAGTGTATGTGTTCGGTCAACTGAGATTCTGTGAACTGAGGAGAAAGGTCTTAACATTGTTTTGTTTACAGCGTACGTTCCTAAGTAGAATTTTTGGCACCACACTTGAAAGATTTTAAAGTAAAATCTTTTTCAAAAAAGTAAGTTGCAGGGGCGCCTGGGTGGCTCAGTTGGTTGAGTGTCCGACTTTGGCTCAGGTCATGATCTCGTGGTCCTTGAGTTCAAGCCCTGCGTTGGGCTCTATGCTGACAGCTCAGAGCCTAGAGCCGACTTCAGATTGTATCTCCCTCGCTCTCTTCCCCTCCCATGCTTGCATTCTGTGTCTCTCTCTCTCAAGATAAAATAAAAACATAAAAATATTTAAAAAAAAAAAAGTAAGTTGCAAAAAAAAAATTCTGCAGTTACCATCACACCGTTGGTCTTCCCTACAAAATTACTCTTTGCTGCTTATCTCCTGTTTTCTTAAATACTCACCAAGCCGAGTTTTCCTTAGTGAGCCGCTCCACCAGGCCTTGTTCTTTATTTGCAGCAGGTTCGTATTGCTTGTGACATTCTGTCTGAAACATAGAATGGTGACAAAACATATCCTCAGTTGTAGCAAAATTAAATGTTCCTCAAGGCTCCTCATTTGGTGGCACGCCTTCGAAGAGTTTGCAGGAGGTCCGAGTGCTATGGCATGGTGCCTGAGGACCACTGGACAGCAGTGATCCTGGGGGGAGGGGAGGAACTGAGGCAAGAAGTCAGAAAAAGATTCTAGAAAGGTGCACCTGCTTCCTGTTTCCCCCTAACACTGCTTTCTGGGGTGTAGAGGCAAACTGCCACAGCCCAGAGAGCTCCTTTTCTCTTAGGACCGCAGGGCCCTTAATTGTGACCCTCTTCGTCAGCCTGACTTTCCTCTGAGTAGAGTCCAGCACCCCTTCTTTTCTGTTTCCCTAAGGAGAGCCCCTTGTGTTTAATTCCAAGAGGACTAGAGAGCTAGTGTAAATCGGCTGCGTGGCAGTACACGGTAAAGCGCGCACACACTTCTAGCTTACCGGTGAGCCAGATTTCTAAGCCCGCGGCGAACGCGTTAAAAGTGGTTAATGACTCTTGCAGCATTTGCTTTATATGGTGTGTACGTGTGTATCCATGCCTGTATGTGTTTATACAATACATACTGTAGACAATGTCTACGTGTGTATTTGCTGCAAATACTTAATACCCACCAAGAGCACATACGTTGACGAATGAAGGTATTGGCGCACATGCGGAGAAAGAAGTAAATAGGAAATTTTTGCTTGTAAGTAAAAGTGGAAGTATTTTTAAAAATAATTTTTTGTTACTTTTATTTGATAGCCTGCCTTCTGGGGTTGTGAAAGGCCCATGAATCTGGCTGCGGATACGGGGAAAAGCTCGTGATCTCATTTGAAGTGCTCCCTCGATAAAGTATCAGTTTGCAGCATCAGGGCACTTAGTTCGGTTTACTGCCTGAGTGTAAGGTTCATTTATATGGATATTGTACTTGTTTCTACTTCATATACGTGCTTAGTATAATTGGAGCGTTTTTAAAGCACACAGAATGCCGCTGTTTAACCATGAGGTACTTTTTATACTTCACAGCAATCACTCCCAAGCCTGTTTCACCTGTGGACGGGGTGGGGGGTGCGTCTGACCACAGCGATCCGCGGCTTTGTTTCTGCGCCTGGCGGTCGTGCTCTGCGCGTGGATCCGTGACGGAATCGTGGTTGCTTTCGAGCTAATGCAGCTTGCACATGTGTGACTTACTTTTATTTCAATTATTTTACTTTTTCTACTTTTCAGCATGTTGGAACAGGATGCCAGGAGAAAGAATCCTAGTGTGAACCCCGCAAATCAGAGGAGGCATCTGCTAGAATTTTCTGCTAAAGAGGTGCAAGACACATCAGATGGTATCATCCAGAAAACCAGCTACAGGTTAGAAGATGGCATGTCTCTGTCTGTTAAGATGATTTAAGGAAACTGCCGTAGAGAATTATACAGTATAGCTTTACGTCTGAATTGTTTATGCACGGTTTTCATTAGAACAAACAAGTTATTGAGGCCCTTGATAAATTTTACTATGAATATCAGTTCTGAAAATAGGTTTACTCTTTGAAACCTTTCTCAGTTTTTCGAATTCTTGTAGAGATGTGACCTTAAAATCTCAGTTTCTGTGCACTCATACGGATACTGAGGCACATACGTGTATGCACATTACATTATATATAATGTTGCTGATAATGGCTCTTTATCCTATGATTACAATATAATGTATCTAATAGTATCATCTTGTGATGAGTACAACGTGGTGGAATGATTATCTGGTGGAATGATTATCGTTGAACTGGGTGGTCATTAGATCAAATCCTTTACGCTTGTTTATTATGACTTTGGTTGACTCTCCCTTGCTTGTTACAGGTTAGTATTGTCTTAGTAAATTTGTGTATGGCCCATTGATAGTAAAGGACTTAAAATTTTATGAAGACACAAGGTTTGTGTTATGTACAGTAGGAGAAGGTTGTAAAGGACGTTTTCAAAGCTGTATACTTTTCAGTAATCATTCCCCTGTATTATTAGAGCCAAGCGGAGCTGGGTCCTTGACTCATAAGGCAAAGGGAGGGCCCCGTGTGGCAGCCACGGCACAGCGTAATGCTGTGGATCCTTCGAGATTTGTTAACTTGTAATTCTGGCCGAGAGCCCTCTGGGAATACTTTCTAAAAATTTTTTTTACTGTGACAGCCAAACCATTGAATGAAATTATTACCATAGTCCTGTGGGCTTCCGTCCACTCCGCCTTCCTAGGAAAAAGTGCTAGTGTTCGTTGTCATAGGAATCCGCAGTGTGTAAAGCACAACGTTGAGGGTGGCGGAGGGTCCAGAGCGTTACTTGTTGGTTAGTGTGACGCAGCGCACGTGATGGGCGCTATAATGTGGGAAATGTTATGTACTGTTTCTTGCCTTTTTTTACATACCCAAATTAGCCGTACTTCTGACCTACTCATTTTAGTGCTCACTTAACAGCGTCTTTAAATACTGCTAGAGTTTAATGGTATCTTTAATTTTCTAAGTAATTTGTCCAAATTCGCCATACACGTTCTACATGTAATTTTGAGTTCTGTTGTCGTCCACATGAGATCCATCAAAAGTTACATTCCAAAAGTGATAGTCTTTGGATTTATGAGAGTTGAGACTGTGCTCTCTAGGTCCATATTGCTGGTTGTTAAAAAGTAAAGCAAGTTATTGATTGTATACTTGCCATTAAGTCAGGTAGGCTTTACTAGAATACTGTTTACTTTGAACTAGCCACAGTAGAAACCTTCATCGATCTGCCTGTGATACAGTCAGGTGACATGGAAAACACAGCGCTGGTTATCCAGGTTCAACCAAGATACTTGAATGACCTTCAGGCTGTAATTTGTCAGCTTTCAAAGTAGTTAGTCCATGAAAGGGGCGCCTGGGGGGCTCAGTCAGTTAAGCGTCTGACTTCAGCTCAGGTCATGATCTCGCAGTTCATGGGTTCCAGCCCTACATCAGGATCTGTGCTGACAGCTCAGAGCCTGGAGCCTGCTTCAGATTCTGTATCTCTCTGACCCTCCCCTGCTCACACTGTCTCTCCGTCTCTCTCAAAAATAAAAATAAAAAATAAAACCCCCCAAAAAACCCAAAGTAGTCTATGAAAAGCAAGCCATCTGCTGTTCCCCACCCCCAAGTCACCATGGTCTGTGCCCGCTGGCTGGTATTGGTGAAAAAATGGACACAATTATGGATTCTTGGCTACATTGCAAATCTCCTAAAATATCCGTCATTACTACTGAGCAGCTAGGGAAATTCAAATATCAGGTATCAGTCCACCAATTTGATATGCTTACTTTTATCATGATAAATACTGAATAGAAGATACCAAAACTCTTTGTGAAACATTCAGAAGTGGCAGGTACGAATCTGCTTTGAACTGCATTTTAAGTGGTTTCTTTTTACACAGCCATGGCACTTTATTTTTTAATGCAGCTTACTTTTTATTATGTTTCATTTTTAGGAAACTTTTGAGAACTGGTTTAAATAAAAAAGGAGTAGATTATAATCCCATAATTTATAATACTACATTCTCTTCTCATCTAGTAATTAACTGCATATGTTTCCAGGTTTAGAAATGTGTGGTATAAAATAACCATACAATTTGTACCGGGACACTTTGAAGAATGAAAGGCAGTGCTAGTAGTGATCACGTCAGGACATCAGGCCACGCCCAGGACCATTCTGGATAAATGAGAAGCGTGGATGCCCGTGTATGAGGCATCAGCCAGGACGTGTGTTTATTCCAGCGCTCCTCAGTAACTTTGCCTCCCTAGCACTGTCCTCTGCTTTAGTGATTCATTTGATAGAACATTTTCTGTGCATGTGATGCATTTGCAGGCAGCCTAGAGCTCTGGCATCTTGGGGCAGTGGGGGTCTGATCGCCTCCAGACCGCACGTTGGCCGAGACTCCCTTTCCTTTCCCCTTCAGCCCCACCCAGGTCCTTCCTGGGATTTCTCCTATCAGATTTTTTTTTTCTTTTCCAAAGAATATTTTTGGCTGATGGAACCGAGCCAGTTAGCACAGATGTGCAGAAGTCATTATACTAGGGTTTATCACATGGAAATAAAGTTTTAATAAAAAAAAATCTATTTCCTAAAGTAAATTTACACTTCTCCGATGGACGGCAGCTGTATTTTCTAAGTATGAAGGCCTGATTTTTTTTAAACTAAGGCACACGAGACAGGTCTTTGGTGGTGTTGGTGATGTTTTTCTGTTTGTTTTTAGTGTAGTAAGCAGCCTCCTCTGATAGGCATTTAGAGTTCGCCAAGTACAGCACTTAGTTTCAGGGTGATATGTGTGCACTTACTGCTGTGGGCTGCCATCTCTGTGTTATTCTGAATGTTGTAAGTCCCCGAGGCAGAAGAGAGGACGTGGGGAATGTTCTGGTGCAACTTGTAGGAAGAATGGTCCGCAGGTCCTCAGTTGTGTGTGGCTTATGTAGCAGTCTGTAACTTTAATCTCTTGAAGTTAGCTTTCTACTCTGCCAAAATTATTTTTGTCAAAGAGGCCAGTGATTTCAGTGTTGCCAAATTCAGTGGGAAGGTCTGTTTTCATCTTGGTATTTCCTCCGCGTCAGGCCGTGTGGACCCCCCTTCCTTGAAACATTCTTCCCTGTGTTGTTCCATTTCTCAGTTTCTGTCTTTTTCACGGGCCTCTGCTTCAGTCTTCTTTCTGGGCTCCTCGTCTCCCCAGATCTCATCACCTGGAGCTGTGGACTTCATAGTTGTCTTTCTGCCTGTGTGACGCGTCCGTAATTTAGCACACAGCCCGTATCTCTGTATCTTGACGACTCTCAAACTTAGGTTTCCCACCCGGACGTCCCTTCTGAGTCTCCAGACTCCTCCGCCCCGTAGTTTCCCTGTTTTAACAGGGTTTCCCTGTTTTTCTTGTTTTAACACGTCAGACTTCACACACGCGTGGCGGACCTGTGTGTCCCTCTCCTTGTTCGTTTTCCAGCCACTTCTCGACCAAGTCTTCCTCATTCTGATGTTGCTTCAGCCAGAAACCTGATTCCTCCCTTTCAACAAGTGCCGTTGGTGCTCTTCCCATTGGCCCGCTGCCCTCCGTCTTCACTGGCAGCACCTGAGTCGTGCTATCCTGGCTCTTGCCTGGCGACTCCTGAGTGGCCTCCCCGTTTCCCCTTTGACCTCCATTGAGTCCAGTTTTGGTACAGTCGCCGGGTGCAAGCGTGAACTGGAACATCTCACTTCTCTCCTTAACAGCCTTCTGGGAGCTTCTCCTTGTGTTCAGTAATTCCTTATTATAATCCAGGCTCTTTCTAACCTCGTCTTGTGCCTCCCTCACTTGCTCACAGCTCTTCACCTGGTGAGTGGTCTTCTTTAAGTTCCTTTTCCCGACCCGCCTCTGCCCAGAACAGTTTCCCCAGTTTCTATAGCTCTGGCTCCTTCTCATCCTTTAGGCCTTGACTTAAGTACCGTCCCTTCTGACCGTTTCATCCAATGTAGACACTGCCACTGGTTTTCTCGTCCTAGCTAGATTTTTCCTTGGATTTATTTTATGTGTTTGTTCCCTTATAGTTGGTCCATCTTCTCCTTTAAGGTCTTTGAGGACAGAGACTTCATTTTTCTTGTTCCCTGGTGGATTCCTAGCACGGTACCTGGCACACAGTTGGTAGGCAGTAAATACTTGCTGGATGAATTAATGAAAACTGTGAATTTAGCCATTCCAATTTTGTGTTTATACTTTTTCTTTTTGAGTTTTAGCATGCCATGTTTTCTAAGTCCAGAGCACTGAGTGTAAAGAAATTCAAGACAGATCTAAGATTTTTTAGTGAGAAAGGGTAGCGTAGCAGAGCAAGGAGAGTAAATAGTGGCGATGCCTGCAGCTCGGTCTCGGTGCCGCAGCCCGGGTTGTGCTCCCTCCGTCACGCCCAGGATGCGAACTCCCGTGGCGTAGATTAGCGTGATGGTTAGGACAGTGGAGTTTTTTGAAGCTAATGGAGTAAGTAACTGATTAACTTTCCTTGGGTGTTTCACTAGTGATTCAGATTTTTCATGATTCTAAATTTTAAAAAATGTTTATTTTGAGAGAGAGAGAAAGAGAGAGAGGTAGAGTGAGGACGCATGTGAGCAGGAGTGGGGCAGAGAGACAGGGAAAGAGAAATCCCAAGCAGGCTCTGCACTGACAGCACAGAGCCCAACGTGGGGCTCAGTCTCACAAACGGTGAGATCATGACCTGAGCTGAAATCAAGAGTCGGGTGTTTAACCGACTGAGCCACCCAGGCGCCCCGCGATTCTAAAATATATATTCAGCTTTTCAACACTTGGAGTTCTCTGCCTCCAAGTGTTTGCGCGTCTCCTTGCCCCTGTCACACCGGCTTTTGGGAGACTTCAGTTGTGTCATCACAGAATCGTGAACGACCGTGAAACGTTAGTCCGGGTCGCATGATACTGTCTTTCCTATCAGTCAGTGGGTCTGTCCCCTTGCTTCCCCCATTACTGTGTCACCGGTGTTGCGGCAGCTCCATGTGTGCCTTGAGCTCATTGAACACACGGGGCACGCGTCACCGTTGTTTCCTTAGTTTTTGATACGCGCTACTTGCTCCACACGTGGTGGCTGGGTCCGTGGGAATCACCATGGCAGTCTGTGCATTAAACAGGAAGGTGACATTTGTGCTCTGTGGTCTATACTCTGTCCTTTTCTGTTGCATTTGCTTCCGTCTTGCAGTATGTCCTACTTAATGTGTTTTTATTTCCATAAAACGTTCATGCTAGTGGTGGTTTTCTTATAGCCAACTACTTAAGGAGTCTAAGACCCAAGGAGACATGCTTTGTGCCTCTGTTTCCCAGATACGACCATTCTGTCTCAGACAACAAGGCCCTGATGGTGCTGAGCGAGGAGCCGCTCCTCTACATCCCGCCGCCGCCTTGCCAGCCGCTGATCAACACCACGGAGTCGCTCAGGTGGGTGCGGAACTACCCGGGTGGGTTCCTGGGCTTAGCGTTGGGACCTGGGGACCTACCTGTGCAGGTTAGTGAGGGGCTGAGCGGGTGTCTGATTATTTGCCGGATGACCACGGGCATGTCGGTGGTTGTCCCGTTTCCCACCAACCTGTTAAAGATGGTGACAGGTCTGTGCGTGTGAGGGTGCTGGGGTTGCCTACTTAAAAAAATTTTTTTCAACATTTATTCATTCTTGAGAGACAGCGCGAGTGGGGGAGTAGCAGAGAGAGAGAGGGAGACACAGAGTCCACAGCAGGCTCCAGGCTCCCAAGCTGTCAGCACAGAGCCCGACGTGGAGCTCAAACTCACGAACCGTGAGATCATGAACTGAGCTGAAGTCAGTGGCTCAACTGACTGAGCCACCCAGGTGTCCCTGGGGTTGCCTACTCAAGTATGCCTTATCTGAAAAACCACAGAATGATTCTAATATAAAAATTCAGGGTGTTAGACTTGCGGGTCGTAACATTCATGGACCTTTTTCTTCAAGTTAGAAAGCTAACAGTGTGAAGAGTGGTGATTCTGGAGATATTTTCCCATGAGCGCACCTTCACGCTTCCCTGTCTACTTTTCCCTTGAAAGTTTTCCTGTGATTTTGGGTTTTATCCTTGAGCCTCAAAGACTCCTTTACTTTTTTAAGTAGTAGTCAACTGCACGCAGAGCCTAACGTCTTCACAGCTGCCGTCAGAGCAAGCACAGTAATGGAAACTGGGATTTGAACTAGCCCCTTTTATATTCCCCGGGTTGGGCGTTTTGGGTTATAGTGCCCTGACATTTATCCCCTCCCCCGCTATTTTTTCCTGAGCCATTGAGTCCATTCTGTCCCTTCTCCCCAAAGAGCATGATTTTCAGAGGCTATAATGCACCCTTTTCAGTTAGGATCCTGGGGCTTGGGGAGTGCCCTCTGGCGTGGCCAGTGTTGGTGTGAATGTGGCCCAAGGGCACAAGTAGGAAATACTTCCCTTGTGAAAAAACTTGTGAATCCACTATTTACATTTAGAAGGTATTTAGCTATTTTTTTTTTTTTTAATTTTGAACTCATGAGGAGGCTACTGTGTAAACACTTGCATGTTTTAGTGAAGTGAACTGGACACTAGCATCTCCGCTTTTTCCAATCTGAAAGCAGCATCGAATCATCAGGCACTCGGGATGCTACTTGGGACCTGTAGAATATGATTAAATTCATTTTCAGCCACGAGTGAGACGTTTGCTTCTATGACGTGGATCTAACTGAGCTGTTTTGCAGGTTGAACCACGAGCTCCGAGGCTGGGTCCACAGGCACGAAGTGGAGAGGACCAAGTCCAGAAGAATGACGAACCATGAGCAGAAGACCCGCATTCTTCAGGTCGGTTTGCGCTGAACACCGGTGGGCACGTTTGTTGGACGTCCCCCCTCAGATGGCTTGCTTTCTTCCCTGGGAAACGCGGGAAGCTTGAACCTCAGTCGCTTCCCGCTGCGTCCCGCTGGCTCGCGCGGCCGGCACTGGCCCGTCGCCCGGGCTCCCCGCCGGGCGGTGCTGCCGCTTGCCGTCCGTCACGGTTACTCTCAAGCCAGGGCTTCCTGCACGTGGGGCAAAGGATTTTAGCACGGACGGTGTGATAAATGGCGTGGTTTATCTCCTCTGTTCTGAGAGCTCTTCGCAAAGTGGCTGTGGAAACAGGCTCTCTTGGCCGTGGGGGCACCTCCTCAAGGACACACTGTGAACTTAGACCCGTATTCAGAACCTGTTTAGTTGGGCTGCCATCGTTTTTGTTTTCAGTTTTGAGATTTTATTTTTAAGTGATGTCTACACTCAGTGTGAGGCTCGAACTTACGACCCCAAGCTCAGGGGAAGTCACATGCGCTCCCGAATGAGCCGGCCAGGCGCCCCACTTGGGCTTCTGTCTTGATGTGGGTCTACGGCCCAGCGCTGTGTGGCCGTCGCACCATCCATCAGGCACTCGTTGCTGCTTCCGGAGCGCGTAGACTGCCCACTCGCACCTCCCACGCTCCCCCCAGCAGCACCTGCGGTAGACGTGGTGGCTGCGGGTCTAGGTCCCGGGAATACAGCAGTGAGCATAAAATCCCGCCTTCACGGAGCCTGCACTTTGGTGGGAGAGAGACACACAGTAAACAAGGAAAGTGAAAACACACAAAGATAAATGCTACACGATCTCACTCATACGTAGAATCTGTAAAAAAAAAAAAAAATACAATGAAAACAAAAACTGAACTAGATAAAGAGGTCACATACAGGGGTTGGGGGGTAGCAGAGTGGGTGAAACAGGTGAACAGGGTCAGAAGGTGCAAGTTCCTAGTTACAGAATACATAGGTGACAGGGGTGTCACGTACAGCAGAGTGACTATAGTTAGTAACACTGTAGTGTGTATTTGGAAGTTCGTAAGAGTCTATGTTTAAAGTTCTTATCACAAAAGAAAAAGTAAACATTTAAATATATGCAAAGTTAGAGATAAATTCTCTAAAGAAAAGTAGGGCTGGAGATTAGAGGTTAAATTGAGAGATGAGTGGCTATTTTAGATTGAATGGTTGGCGAGGCTTCTCCAGAGACGTCACAGGAGTTAGGTATTGCCAAGGTAATTAAAGCCAGCTGCTGGAAACCACTAGCCTCAAAATCTCAGTAGCTTAATGGAATAAAAATTTGTTTCTCACCCACACCAAGTCTGATATAGCTCTGTAGGATGCCTTTTTTTAATGTTTATTTTTGAGAAAGAGAGAGAGTGTGAGCGGGGGAGGAACAGAAAGAGAAGGAGACACATTATTTGAAGCAGGCTCCAGGCTCTGAGCTGTCAGCACAGAGCCCGACATGGGGCTCGAACCCACAAATGGTGAGATCATGACCTGAGCTGAAGCCAGACACTTAATTGGCTGAGTCACCCAGGTGCCCCTCGAATGCCTTTTTTTTTTTTTGAGGAATGACTAAGGAATCCAGATTCTTTCTACTCTGTGACCTCAACAACTTGAAATTCTTTGCTTCTAGCTTTAGATGTGGGGAGAGAGCTTAGAAGATCATGCAGGATGTTTTAGGGACCCAGCCTGGACTTTAGGCTGTGTGCAGTTGGCTGAAACTGTCACTTTTCATGGCCTCTCTGGCAGTAGGTGAGGCAAATGTCATTTTCCTATGTGTTCAGGAAAAAGAAAAAGGTTTGGTGAGAGCATTGCTTTCTCAATAGCAAGAAAATGAGGGAGTAACCAATGTAAAGATCCAAGGGAAAACCTAGAGAAAGAGCTTCCAGAAAACTGGAACAGCAAAAACAAAGACCGTCACGAGGGAACAGTGTGGATGTTTCGGGAACACCGAGAAGTTGTGTCAGGCCGGCCTGCGGTGTCGGGGGTAGAGCCGGAGAAGATGGCCTCAGAGAGGCGGCAGAGGCTGCTTCGTATCAGACCTCGCAGGCTGTGGTGTGACCTTTGGATTCCGTCCCAGACTTGAAGGACAGCTTTGAGAGGTTTGAGCAGGGGAGCGACTTGGTCTGATTTATATTTATGCTTAAAATTTTTAATGATTTTAATTTATTTTGAGAGAGAGAGAGGGAATGAATGAACATGAGCAGGGGAAGGACAGAGGGAGAGAGAGAGAGAATCTTAAGCAGGTTCCATGCCCAGTGCTGACCCCCCACGTGGGCTCCGGGCTTGGTCACGAACCAGAGATCATGACCTGAGCTGAAAGCAAGAGTCAGACACTTAACCAACCGAGCCACCAGGTGCCCTTGATATCGAAGGAGTTTTAAGGTGAAGAAGATCATTTTGTTTTAACTTCACAGCCTTTGAACGTGAGGAGACGTGTGGTTTCATCTCAGTCTTGGGTCTGGATCTTTCTGTAATGAGCTTAGATAACGATCAGAATTGTCACCCTACAGAGAAAGGAGTGACAGGGACGAATGTCTGTCAAGGGGGAAAGAAGTGCCGGGTCAGAGGAGAAGGATCACTCTGCTTGGGCTTTTCCAGTCAATACCAAACACAAAGGTTTCCTCTGACCCCTTCCTTTGCGGAGAGAGTTATGCCTGCTCTGCTTAGTCTTCTCTCCGCCTTTCCACCCTCTTTTTCCTCACAGCTGCTCTTTTCAGACGCTTAAAAGGATCCACTAGTCAAGATATTATGTACATTTGATGAATTGACATTTCTTTGAAATTTCTGAGATCTCTTAAGCATTACATCTTTGCTTTGGCTTGTCCCATTTCATAATTCTACTCTTTCTAGATTGTGAGTCTAGAAAAGGTAAAGAGGCAGATTAGTGAACATACTATTCAAAATGAAGATAAAGTAAAGTAGCGGCACCTGGGTGGCTCAGTCACTTGGGCGTCTGACTTCAGCTCAGGTCATAATCTCACAGCTTGTGAGTTCGAGTCCTGCATCAGACTCTGGTGCTGACAGCTCAGAGCCTGGAGCCTTCTTTGGATTCTGTGTCTCCCTCTCTGTGCCCCTCCCCTGCTCATGCTCTCTCCCTCTCTATCTCTCAAAAATAAATAAAAATACATTTTTAAAATTTAATAAAAATATTCACCAGATATTTAATCTCTTAATTTTTAACATTTTTTTAAATCAGCTAGCTGAAATTTAATTGTGGCTTTATTTACTACTTGAAAACATATCAGTAAGTTTACTAGAGTGTATTTGTTTTTCATTTTTCCTTTTCATTTTATCAATGTATATTTTTTAGATGTTTATTTGAGAGACAGTTCCTGAGTTTAGATGTTTATTTGAGAGAGAGAGGGAGCAGGCTCCATGCTGTCAGTGGAGAGCCCGCCGTGGGGCTGGATCCCACAAACCGTGAGATCGTGATCTGAACCAAAATCAGGAGTGGTCGCTCAACCGACTGAACCACCCGGGCAGCCCTCAGTTTATTGATGATTTTACAGTTTTTGTTTAAATAAGCATTTATTGAGGGTTGCCGGGGTGGCTCAGTTGGTTAAGTGTCCGACTTTGGCTCAAGTCATGACCTTGCAGTTTGTTAGTTTGAGCCCCGTGTTGGGAGCCTGGAACCTACTTTAGATTCTGTGTCTCCATCTCTGTGTCTGCGGCCCTTGCCCCGAAAATGAATAAATGTTGGGGCGCCTGAGTGGCTCAGTCAGTTAAGTGTCTGACTTCGGCTTAGGTCATGATCTCGTTCCCAAGTTTGAGCCCTGCGTTGGGCTCTGTGCTAACAGCTCAGAACCTGGAGTCTGTTTGGGATTCTGTGTCTCCCTCTCTCTCTCTGCCTCTCCCCTGCTTGTGCTCTGTCTCTCTCTCTCTCAAAAATAAAAATAAATTTATTTTAGAAAAATACATAAATAAGCACTTATTGAGGGGTATGTCAATAAATTTGTATTTTAAGCTTATTTTCAGAGAGCGCATGAGCAGGGAAGGGGCAGAGAGAGAGTGAGAGGGAGACTCGCAGTGCGGAGCCTGACGCAGGGCTCGAACTCAGGAACCTGTGAGATCAGAGTTCTCGCTCTCAGAAATAAACATTAAAAAGCAAATAAGTAAAAAAGCATTTCCTGAACACCTAGTATATGTAAGGCCTACATTAGATTTTCATAAAATAAGACCCTTGACTTTTTACAGAGTCAGAAATTAGAAGCCCAGTATTCATCCCTGCATGTGGTTCCATCCACTAAACAAAAGTGTTCCCTCGTTTTTCCCCTTTAACTCTTTGTGTGTTGTTTTAGCACTCGTCACATTGTATTGTTTCCACGTGTCCGTCTTCCCATTGCTGTGAGAGCTCGATGACCGATGGGTGGGTGGGTACAGTAATGAACAGATGCTAGCTAGGAGTCTTACACACTTACTTAAGCCACTTTGACAGGGTAGTAGTAAGGCCACTTCCTAACATAATAATTGACAACGTGCCCTTGAACTCTGATCCCCTTAAAAAACTCTTCGGAAGATTAGGCTACAAAACTGACAAAGGATAGAAGAAGGCTTTAGTGCAGGGCAGCCGCCGAGAGAAGACAGGTCCCCAGTCTAGCCACTCATGGCTCCAGACTGGCTGCTCTCTGGCCAGGGGAGTCACCGCTGTGTCTTCAGTCTCTGTAGTGATAGCTTAGTCCTTCGGTGTATTTTGGCATGGAGATCTTTGTGTTTAGTTCAGTAAACAGGAGGATCTAGTTTCATTCTGGACCCGTCACACTTCAGGAACTTGCATTGGGAAAATAATTACTTTAGACAAACATAAGTTGTTATGTGCTCAGTTATATTTGTATGACTTGGTCATAAAACTTGTGGTGATTAGACTAAGCTTTTGGGCTGTATTTTTAAACTTCATGGGAAATGCCTTAAAGTTTTAATCTCCGTAAGGCTCATCTCTCAGCCCAGAGTGTGACCGGAAGAGTTCTAATCTTTCTGCTGGGGTTTAGTTATGTGAACCTAATCTGTCAGAATATTCATGAAAAAAAAATGTAGAAATACTTTAATTTTTTTTTTAAAAGTTTACTTATTTTTGAGACAGAGCGAGCGAGCACGAGCAGGGAAGGGGGCAGAGGGAGAGGGAGACACAGAATCGGAAGCAGGCGCCAGGCTCCGAGCTGTCAGCACAGAGCCCGATGTGGGGATCAAACTCATGAACCATGAGATCATGAGCTGAACCGAGGTAGGACGTTTAACCAGTTGAGCCACGCAGGCGCCCCAGTATATCAATACTTTAATGAGAGTTTAGTAAATGTAGAGCGAGTCATTATAAGATGACCTTCATTTAGTTTCACTGTATGACATTAAATCTTTTTTTCTTCTAGGGTGCTCTGGAACAGGGCTCAAATTCTCAGCTCATGGCTGTCCAATACACAGAAACCTCTAGGATCAGGTAAGAAAGAGTGGAAGCTCTTGGCCAAAGAATTTCAAATACCTGGTATTTTAGTAAAGTTGAAAAGCACATTTCCCTTCCATCTTATTTAAACTTGCTCTCACCAGTGACTTTTCTGTTAGTTCCCATATCACGCTGCTTCTGGGCAGTCAGAGTGAAGCCAGATCAGGCCGAGAGGTCAGCTCTCAGATTCCTTAAATACAGTCAGTCAGAATGCTGCTGTGCAATTTAAATCGCCGTAACTCTCGTCCTCCATCTGCATGTGTTTCATGAGCCAAGGGGAAGGAGTGTTATTTTATGAACGTGCCAGGTGTCTTGCTGAGTGCCTCACGTGCATTTTATTTTTAAATCCGTATAATAACTTAGAGTGTAGATCCCATAGTCCTTATTTTATATAGAGAAAAACTGGACAAGTCACTTAGTTTTTCTAAGCCAGAGTCATTGAGCCAACAGGAGGCAGAATCAGCTTTCAGACCTGTGACTTAAAATGCATTTCTCACTACCCGGATGCTACTTAGGATTTTGAAGGACTCCGGAAGGAGTGCTGTATCTCAGGTCGACGTGCTGGGACCGAGCGTATCTAACTAAGGGGACAGTACTCCGGGAGGCGATACAGTGTCATGGTCACGCTGTGGCTTTGAATCGGGCAGAGTTCAGAGCAGCTCTGCCGCTCACCTGCTCTGTGGATGGAGCAGGCCAACTGCACGTTCCCTGGTCCACACAGTTTTGGCCTCACAGAGTTGATGATCAAATTGCATAATTTATTTAAAACACTTCGCACGGTCCTTGGCATGTTCTAAAGCTGGTGACGGTGATGCTGTGATGCGTGGATGGGCGTGTCACTGACGTGGAAGGACAGAGCCGCGCATCCTGCCCGCGGCCCCCACAGACGTGGAGGTCACAGCTTATTCACTGCTAATTTCCCACTGACTGGGCACCAGCGGTGTGTCGGGCCGCGTACTCGGCACTGAGATCACACGCCCAGTGTAAGGCGGAAGTCGTTCATTATCCCGTTAACTGAGAATTACTATATCGGCGACCACAAATGTTTAATTAAAATCGAGAGACGCAGTGTTATCTCGTAGAGATAGAGAATTCACACAGCTATGGTGACTAGTAGTTCTCTAGTGATCAGAATATTTCGTTCATTTACTAGATGTATATTTAAAAATATGTTCACTTTTTGACGCACCATTGTGAGGCCATGTTATTTCGTTACTAGTCAGAGATGTTTTTAATCTCCGTATCTTCCTGTTTGCTGTGATTCCAAAACTGCTTTAAAAAAAGTCTTTAAAAGAGTGTTCTAGATGAATTGCCTGCGTATTCTGTATCTGTCTACTCGCTGCAATGTATTTGTGCTCCTAGATCAGTACCCAGGAGGCTTTCACAGCCGTTTGCAGACGTGCATAGATGGTCCTGCGCGAGGCTCAATTAACAAGGCGACTGCGCCTTCCTGTTTCAGCTCATACTGTAAACAGATTGCTTTTTGAAGTCTAGTTAGTGCCGTATTTTTCATATTGTTGTGCTTTTTACTGGTGATTTCACTGTCTAAAATGGCCCTGAAGCACTGTCCTGAAGGGCTACCTGTTGTTTAAGAAGGCTGTGTTGTGCCAAGGCCCCGGGGTGGCTCAGTCGAGCGTCCGACTCTGATTTCCATTCCGGTCATGATCTCAGGGTCCCTGAGTTCCAGCCCCACGTCGGGCTCTGCACTGGCAGTTCGGAGCCTGCTTGGGATCCTCTTTCTCTCGCTCTCTCTCTGCCCCTTTCGTGCTCATGCTCGCTCTCTCTCTCAAATAGATAAACTTAAGAAAAAAATAGAAGGCTGTGTTGTGCCATCTGGGAAAATATACATATTAGATGAGCTTCAGTCAGGTGTGAGTTACAGTGTTGTTGACCATGAGTTCAGTGATAAAGCATGAACGGGGTATGTTGAAGAAGGTGTCTTTGAACAGAACATAAAGCAGGGTTACATATTAATCAGTTGACAGAGTGCTGCAGGTAGGGGCTTGTAGGAACCTAACCCGGTATTTCCCTTTGGAGAATGGTTCAGTATTTGCTAATTCAGTGTTCACACCGACTTCGTAGGGCATAACCTACCATAACTGTCATGACAAATAAGAATTGATTGTATATTCACGGGGCACCCGGGTGGCTCAGTCAGTTGAGCGTCCGGCTTTGGCTCAGGTCATGATCTCATGGTTTGTGAGTGAGCTCCGCATCGGGCTCTGTGCTAACAGCTTGGAGCCTGGAGCCTGCTTCAGATTCTGTGTTTCCCTTTCTCTCTCTGCTCCTCCCCCACTCGTATGCTCTCTCGCTCTCTCAAACAATAAATGAACGTTAAAAAAATTAAAAAAAGAATTGATTGTATATTCAAAATAATATGGGTAGAAGTGGCTTAATGAGCAAATGGAATTATTTCAGAGAAAGTTCTTATGACTCATTTATAGTTTTCCTTTTAGATCAGCCTTTTTTTTTCCCTCTTAAAGTTTGATAGAAAACATAGAAGAACATAAAACATAGGTTGTCTGGAGAAAAATGGGATCTTTTTAAAAAATTCTCCTGTAACTTCTGGGTTTTGGCTTATTGCACTAAGTAATAAAAGACTGAAAATGTTAAAAACTACATTACTATCGCTTGAGTTTGGGGCCGCGGTGTGGTTGAGGTCCTGTGGTTTTAGGTATAATTTGTGAAGGCACTGACGTGGTGCTTCTAGTGTCTGGCTGGCCTTGGTTGAGCGACTACTGTGAACCAGGATCCCAGCTTGGTCGGTCACGTTTAACTTCTCTCACCGGTAACAGTCCTCTAGGTTTATATGGTTATCCTCATTTTACGGATGAGGAAACTGAGGTTGCTCAGAGGTTGACTTTCCCCAGGAATGCGCCCTTGAGGAGTGGAGAAGAAATTCAAAGCCAGATCCATTGGTTTCCAAATCCCACCCTCTTCCCACCTTTCACACAGCCTTGTAGGCCAGCGCACCTTCACGGATTTGATGGAGTGGTGAAAAATAACTTTCCCTAAGACCGAACGTCTATCACCACAAATTTAAAAATCACGCAGACCGATGCAGGAATCTCTTTTCCGATACTCTTGTTATTTTTGCATGCTTCGTAGTGAACTGGATTGGTACTTTGTAAGGGCTCTCTATTCAGAAATGAGAGTTTTCGCTTTAGTGAATTGGATCTTACAAATATCCTGACCTTGGGCTTTTCAAAATGTTATTATAAAAATTACCGCCAAATAGTGCTGATATTTTGGCTGAGAGAAATTCTTATAATTCAGACGTAGCCTTAGCACGGGGACTGTTTTTGAGAGGACGTGAGATTTTCTGGTTTGAGACACTTTGCCCTGTCCTTCCCTCAGCAGGAACTCAGGGAGCGAACTGCAGGTGTATTATGCGTCACCCAGAAGTTACCAAGACTTCTTCGAGGCCATCCGCAGAAGGGGAGATACGTTCTATGTGGTGTCCTTTCGAAGGGTAAGTTCACCTGGAAAGAAAGAGGATGTTTCTGAGTACCTGCTGCGCACAGGGCAGTGAGCGGGGTGCTGTAGGAGGCGGAAGGGTGTGAGATAGAGCGCGGTATGAATAAATTATAACTGGAACATTCTATCTCAGTTCTGTTGTACGTGCTTGTTTCTGAGCTCCTCGGCGTTGTGAAGATGAACATGAGTTGATGGCAGGCCACAGGTTTAGGACATGCGAACAGCGTATTGAGTTTTATTCTTTGTCATTCCTATATCCATACTGTTTGTTTTTAACAAAAGAAGGAAGACCATTAAAAAAATCTGTTTAGGCTTTGCGGTGGCAGTCCTGTTTGGTTATGGAGAAATAGACTCCCCAGAGTTGGGATTAAGGTGAATCACGGGCTGATCAATATATCGAGGTCGAATGTTTGGATTTATGTCCCTAAGACTGTTCTTCTTTTCCGTCTCCCTCCGACAGTTACTTCTGTTGGCGAAGAGTGTGTTAGTGGATGCAGAAGGGAGTGTGTGTATGAGCGCTCTGGATGTTACAGATGTTAGACCGGGTGGAAATGAGATGCGTGGCTATTTGCATTCCATCTGCGTTTCCTATAAAATGCAAATCCATTTTTCATAGAGCGGCCATGTGAATCTCTCTGTCACAGGGCGTGTGTGACACCGGGAACACGTGCGTGAGTTAGAATTCCTGGGTGGGTTGTATCCTAGATCTTCCTTCCTTCCTTCCTTCCTTTTTCTCTTCTAAAGAATGGTGAGGGGGCGCTGTTAGAAATAAGCCTATGCCAGCAACGGAGCAGACGGCTCATTCTCTGGTTATGGTCATCACTATCTAAAGTTGCCAGTTAATTCTTTCCTAAGGTATGAATATTTAGTAGCTCAGAATTTTAGACTCCAGGAAGTTTGACACTTGAAGATTAGAGAAATAAAAAATGTCATCTATTTTTAGCTCTTAGTCATGTACACTGGGAGGTTTGGCGTACTTTAGCAACGGCATCTCATGATTTCCACCGTTTCGCCAAGTTGCTTGTGCTCAGTTTATTCTCTCAGCCGTAATTGGTGTATTTCAATACCGCACCAGCCTCCAAGTTCATTTCCAGCAGCAAGGGGGCAGCTGAGAACAGGGTTTCAACAAGTCTCCAACTGTATTGGCCGCTCAGAACTATGTATTTGCCTTCTTGTTGGACACTGTCGTGTTAAAAGTGGAAAGAAAAAAACTAAACGTTAGACATGAGATCTAGCAGCGCCGTGGTTAGACATGAGATCTAGCAGCGCCGTGGAGAGACTTGATGGGCGTTAGGACGCGTGTAGTCAAGTTTATGGACGCTACCGCAGAGAAGTGTTTTTAACACTCGAATGGCTGTTGCATAGGTTCCTGATAATTTATTATTTGACTAAAACACTATATACATGGGGCGCCTGGGGGGCTCAGTCAGTTAAGCAACCGACTTCAGCTCAGCCTATGATCTTGCAGTTTGTGAGTTCGAGCCCCGCATCGGGCTCTGTGCTGACAGCTCAGAGCCTGGAGCCTGCTTCGGATTCTGTATCTCCCTCTCTCTCTCTCTCTGCCCCTCCCTCAATTGTGCTCTGTCTCTCTCTCTTTCTCAAACATAAAAAAACCCAACAGTATATACGTTACATATTTGAAGTGGTCAAGCCCTGGGTTGAAGACATGGTTAGTAATGGCTTTCTAGGGAGGAGAACAATATTCCTTGCTTTGAAGGGATTACATATACAAAGGAAGATGAATGGTGTTTTTATTTTAAACATATACATTTTATTTCTTGCATTTGTAAAAGCTCTTTCTCTTCAGTTTGCTGTAGAAAGTGCCATTGGAGAATTACTGATTTCCCCTCGCTGCCCCCGACCTTTTGATGTTCTAGAATAAACAGTCTTTCTTGTGTTCTGGAAAACTGTTAGGACTATCTCTTACATTCTGTTTGGATTTTTTATTTCCTAATTAGTGATTTATCACATCTCGGTGTTTCCTGTCAAGAAAGAATAGGATAAGCCTGAGCTTCATCAGGTGTCGTAGTTAGAGGCGGCATCCCCTTTCATGTTCTCTTGTTTTAACCGTGGGGAGACGTTAAGTTTATCACGATGGCTATAAACTGTGTCAGGGGAATTCGGTTCCTAAAATGCTGGATGGTTCTTTTTATTCTTGCTAAAATGCAAACGAAAGAAGCAGTGACCTCATGCTTGGTTTCTGCTTTCATTTTTCAATATAAAATATTCTGACCGTTTCATCAAAAAGGCGAGGGCCATATTTCTTGTGCCGAAGGATGTAGGCTTTTCCTCACTGACAGAAATTATTATAATCAATACTGTACGATTGCGTTGGAATTCAGGAAATACAGAGATTCTAAAACTTCAAGGTTTGGCTTCGTATAAATGAGACATAACAGAGCCAATAAACAAGCCGTATTGTTTCATTTTATAATTGGATGTGTGTCTGATAAAATATTTTGTTATTCTAAGAAGGTGCATGTAGCCACTGACCATTTAGTATACCGTTACTTAAGAAACCCACCCTGTCCCGGCTTGCACATCTTCACGCCCCGCACTCCCGCTCCGTAGTCCTGTCGCAGGTGGGCTGTTGAACGAATTTTCTCCAGAGCAGATTCACTCTTGGATAACTGCTGACTTCCTGCGACAGGCCGGCAGGAAGGGGTGCGTGTGGTCCCAGTAATCCTGTCAGAGGCTCCAGCCTCCTCCTGCTCTTTCCACTTTGCCTTGTTTGCCTCCAATGCAGCAACTCCCTCTGCTCCCTGTATTTAGTTCCAGGTGTTCATGAACGTATTTTCTTGTAAATATTTTGTCTTTTCCTCCTTTCTTTGACCACAGTTTGGAGCTGCAGCGGTGGAAAATAACTTTTTCTTAGACTTTCAAGTCACTTTGAGTGTGGTCTGATACATTAATAAGAAAAAATCCAGTTAAATTTAATGTTTATTTTTTCTCTGTGTTTTCATAGGATAGTTTAAGGAGGGAGTAAATTAAAGGACATAATAAAATGATTTCAAAAGCATGGGACAGGAACAAAGAACTCAGCAAGGCTCATGCAAGGTGGGATAAGAAAGTGACTCTAAAGAGGGGAGGAAAGAGAACATTGACAAAAAAGGCAGGAAGATGATACTTACTTTGTCTATAATTCCACTAGACATTGAAATACGATTCTAGATGTTGCCCTCTCATCCCCTGATAACAGGAGAGAGGCATTCTTGATCTTCCTGGGGGCAGTTTCCCATTAAGAACAACCTCTTTTTGATTCAGATGGCTGTGGATGTCAGTTCACCGTATTATCCTCATTCTTAAAAAATATTTTTTAATTTAAATTTTTCTTTTGAGGGAGAGAGAGACAGTGTGAGCAGGGAAGGGGCATAAGCAGAGTGTGTGGGAGACACGGAATCTGAAGCAGGCTCCAGGCTCTGAGCTGTCAGCACAGAGCCTGACGTGGGGCTTGAACCCACGAACGACAAGATCATGACCCGCGCTGACTTCGGACGCTCCACTGACGGAGCCACCCGGGTGCCCCAACCGTATTACCTTCATTCTTGTATGAGATTTCCATTTCAGTGAAATGGATGCCTGCTTTTTGGAACACTGTTTATTTATTTTATATTTTCTGTTTCCACTACCTGTCCCTCAAGACAGAGTCATACACTAACGCAGTCTTTTCATTTATTTACGATACATACGAGACGTAGCGCCCGCAGAGAGCATGTGAGCTGCCGCTGCATGCCTGCCTCTGGGATTCTCTCCCCCTCCTGCTGAGCTCTGCATGTGTTCTAGAACCGGGACCCTTTCTGAGGATGTTATGCATTCTTCGATATAGGACCATATTTGGGAATTTTATTCCTTCTTGGTCTCTTATAAAAAAATTTTTAGCAGTATCATCCACATGGCATGGATTGTTAGGATAACCTTAAACAACAGGGTCTTCCTGTCAGATACGGGAGCGTTGAAGAAGCGCAGGAAACTTGCTCAGCAGCTAAATGGTCCCCTGTGCGCGTGCTTCATAGCCTGGAATGGGTTCCCGTCCCCCTCGGGATGAGAGTGGTGGCTTGTGTCATTCCCAATTGCGCGGCACTCTGTCACGCCTTGCTCATTCGGACTTCCCAGATAGAAGGAGGAGCTGATTGTGCCTGTGAGCGTGCATGCGCATGCCCACCCACATTTGGGTGTGTGCACACACACACACACACACACACACACACACACACACACATCATCATCTCTTATATAGACTCTTACACAGAGGACCTGCCTCATGAGTCATGGTCATGCATTTGTGACCAGGAAGACAGGGTTGATTTCAGATTCTCTTGCTTTGCAGACCAGCAACTTTCTGCACAAGGAACAGCCTGGGGACACCCTTCCGAAAAAGTGATTGGGGTGAGCCTTTAGAGCTTCGTGTAACTGCTTGTGACACTACACCACCTGGCTTTTAAAAGCAATTCCTTCTTACATTGGTTCCTAATTGTTTGGTCCTAAAGGCGTGTCTTCCCATCTCTATCGTAACCCTCTTAAAGGCAGGAAAGTGTCCGATGCATTTTTATTACCACCTCTGACACGTAGAGAAGAGCGGGTTTTGTGAATGTGTAAGTGCATTTTATTACGGATTCCGCATATGGGCCACCAGATCCGCGGGACCCGGACCTCCTGATCAGGCTTCTTGTTAGATAGGAATTACTGTTGTGTGGTTTTAGGGGGTTGAGCCATCTGCTCCTTGGCGCTGTGACAGATTGCCAGCTGACATAAATATTACCATTATTTATACTTCTCAATGCAAATTCTAAGCTGACTTGTTTTATGTTTGAAAAACAACTAATAGTCTCTGTAACTAGACTTGCATACTGGATAGCCACAGACACAGAGAACTTATAATTCACAGATAACTCATTTATTTTTTAAAGTTTTTAATTAATTAATTAATTAATTAATTGAGGGGGGGGGGTCCCAAGCAGGCTCCATACTGTGAGTGCAGAGCCTGGCGCGGGGCTCAGACTCACAAACCATGAAATCATGACCTAAAGTCTTCAAAGTTCTCAAGATGGTGGGCGGATCCATCTGAATCAGGACAGTTTTCCAACTGTTCATTATTCATGTGCTCTGTTTAACAGTCTTTATTTTATAACGTGTTTTTCATGTGTAGTTTTTAATCACCCCTTTTTTAGGGTGCATGCCTTTCCAGGGCAGGCATAAAAATCCCCTCACTCTGCTTTCTTTGTCTCTAAGGCCTGTCGCAACCCACTCCAGACTGCGCAGACCGAGCCCTCAATCGATGCTGGCTGCTCAGATCAGGGTTTCTTTGTGCCCTTTAACCTTTTTATATCCTACTGTTCAAAAGATTGCTAGAGGTGGAGCTTAGAGAAACGAAAGAGGAATTTTTTTCAATGAATGTCTGAAACTACTTTTGTAATTCAGATAGCAATGAAAACTTTAACGTTACACTGTCTCCTCTGATGTGGGTGGACTTTGAGCCGTGGAATAACGTCGTTTCTGAAGGACTTCTAAAGTTACCTTGACGAAAGGTGGGGTTTAGTCATTGATAGCTTGAAGTTCTGATAGTTTCCTTCTCATCACATTTCAGATTTTTCATAATGAGGGAATGTTTCCTGAAGGCAGAACCGCATCCTAAGAAAGGATATTTCTTTCCATCATGACTAGATGAGGGAAGAACGCTTTTCAGTAATAAGTGGACGCCGACTTCCGAGGCCTGCGTTCCGGCCTGGCTCTGCCTCCCACTGTTTGCTCTGTGACTTCGGGCAAATCACTTGTCTCCTGTCTTTGGTGTGTCTGCAGAATGGTGGAGTGGGTTTGTAGCTCTAGAAACCTGCAGTGGTCTTCTGTGCGTGTTGCGTGTGTGGGGTGTGTGTGTGAGCCCCGTCCTTTGTTTTTGAAATAGCTATAGTGATTCGGTCTAGTGGAGTTAGTACATTTTGAGGGTTTTAGAAAACACAGTCACAAAAACAACAAAATGTCAAGTTACAAGGTGGGCCCTTAAAGGAATGAGTTTGAGTTTTTAATGGATCATGGTCTTACGATTTGTTTAATAGTCGCTCTCCTGGTGCCTACTGCGTGCCTGTCTGTAAGCTTTGTGCCCCCCCCCACCGACGCAGTTGCTGTGCTCACGCCACAGGTGAGGCCCTCGGGGCGCAGCGGGCTTGTTCACTGTCCGATAGGACACAGTCCGGAAGCGACAGAGTCAACTTCACCAAGAAAGTCTGGCTCCAGAGTGTGCCTTTATGATCACTTTCCCGTATTGCCTTTCTAGAACTGTTATATCCAAACGCCTTTCCTTTCAAAATATTCAATTTGGAATTTAATTCCACGGATCTCCATGTTCAGAACATACAGTGAGTTGCTTCAGACTAATTTTCCAAAGAGAACAAGATCAAAGACAGAGCCCTATGGAAAACCAAGCCACATGCTACATAAAGTCATGGTGCTAAGGAACAGCGGCTAGCAGGGAACACAGAGGAAAGGTTCGAGCCAGAGAAGGAGACTTGGAATAGTATACCACAGATGAAGTGAGAAAAACTGACTTGGTTATTTGATTTTAAAACATGGAGGTTGAGGAAGAAGAGTTCAAAAAGGAGGTGGCCAGCAGCATCGGATCTTGCAGAGCTCGCCGAGAATGAGAAATGGGAAGAACCCATTTGTTCTGTGTGAACATGGAGGTCGTCGGTGATTTGAGATCACAGTTACGGTAGAACAGATTGATCGCAGAATCCAGAGGCAGGAGGAGAGAGTGCGAAGGAAATAACGTGGTGGCTTTGGTAAACTTGGCATGGAAGTGGAGGCGGATGGCCTGGAGATAGTTAAAGGAAAGAGAGCTGAGGGCGCACGTGTGTGTGTGTGTGTGTGTGTGCGCACGCACGCACGCGCCTCCCTCCTTGTTTTAATGATAGGAGAGCTATAAAGGTAAAATAGAAGGAGGGGCACTTGGGTAGCTCAGTCGGTTGAGCGTCCAAATTTGGCTCAGGTCATGATCTTGCAGTTTGTGGGTTCGAGCTCAGAGCCTGGAGCCTACTTCAGATTCTGTGTCTTCCTCTCTCTCTGACCCTCCCCTGCTCATGCGATCTCTCTCTCTCTCTCAAAAATAAATAAAACATTAAAAAAATTATAAAAAAGGAAAAATATAAGGCAAATGCAGACTATTGTGGTTACTTTATATATATTGAATGTAAGAAGGAGCATATATTTTATTCTTGACAACTGTTTCGAAAGAAAATAAGCAAGTCATTGTTCCTCGTCTGTATTAATGTTTTTCTGTTTAAAGCTGAGCATGGAGAAAGTTGAAGAATAATTCTTGTTTGTTTATTTGCACTGGGACTACAAAAAAAAAGTATGGAATTAAAACCAGATTTTTAAAAAATAAAATCATATTTAAAGTATTCCTTGAGACATCAAGTCTTCTAAATGTTAAAGAGGCAGTTTTTAAATAATGCTAAAGTTTTAAAAATATAAAATTTGATAAAACTACATCTAATTTAATATACATAGACGGTCTTAGATTTTTTCCCTCATATAAAGTCAGAAAACTAGCAAAGTAGGCTGTTAAATCATGTTATGTCTAAACAAAATTTGGCATAAGCTTTTTGGTGATGTCACAGATCTTAATTATGGAGGAAGCAATTATTATGGTTAGGAAAAGTTGATGATTTATGATCTGATTCAGGGTTAAGGTCTAAAACACTCATGTCATTTCCTCCCCTCCCCCATATGTGGTGATTTGTTCATTTTGGACTCTGATTTGTTTAACTTTGACACCATCAGCAAATTTGAACACTGACACTTAGTTGGTTTTTCCTGAAAAATCCTAAGGCTAGTTAGTGGTAGTGTGATATTTATTTTAAGGCATTGATGCTAATCTATGAAGAGCCTATTATGAGTAGCTTTGAGGAGTTTTCCAGCTCCTGATTGATATGGGAGTCACATTGGAAGTCAACAGGATGGCCGATTAGTTGAGACCAGGAGTGTAGAGTATGTCTAACTAAATAATGATGTGATTGTTTGCTTCCTGTCTGTTTCTGCTGCCCGCCCGGAGCACCCTGAGGGCAAGAACTGTCTCTGTCTCTTAGTCATCCCTCTTTCCCTGGTCTCCGCCAGAGCACCAGGCATATCGCGGATACTGACGGAATGAGCACACCAACAAACTGGATACCAGATCCACCACCTTGACTCCATATTCTAGTTAACGCACCACCATAATGTGACGGAGAATTTGTGACAGCCCGGCTTCTTGACTGTATCACGGCCGTCTGCGTCTCATGGAGAATCTGAAAGCCAGTCTTCGAAAGTTAATGAATTTGAATGCCGAGGCTAGTTACCATTTTGCATGAGGGAAGTTGTCTACTCCGAAGAGCCTCTCTGTACTTCACAGTTGAGGCACTGATGTTGGCAGTACATGGATAGAGATTACTTTTCAGTTAGGATGCCAACCAGACCGTGGTGTCATTTTAAGCTCCAAAATTCATAAGCCACAGACTGAATAAGCTCCGTATTTATGGATGCCTGTCTACACTGTATGCCTGTGGCGTCTTGTGTCTACACTGTGTGCCCGTGGTGTCCTAGAAGGACGGGATGATGGTAGCATTTTATTCCCTGCACATTGCTTATTTTGAATTTGGTGGAAGGTGTTCAAGAAAAGCTTGTCGGCCTAAGTTGTTAAATCTTCCATAGCCTGTACTGTGAATGATTGTAGAGTCGTCTACGTTTGATCGTAATACGCCTAGAGCTAAATCTTGACACTAAAACAATATCCTACAGAATAAACAGGCCTATGTTACTCAGTTTAAGTTCTGTAGCTATTTCTTCTGATCCCATTTGTTATTGAATAGGGAGGCAATCGCTTACTCTGTTAAGAAGGCGTCTGCCTTGGAGGAAGTGTCAGATGTTTACTTTGAAGTCTAAAGACGCTGGTTTCCTTCTCCCTGTAAAATGTGCTTTGAATTAGTGGCTTTTCATATCTATCCTGGTGGAGGTGCAAGCAGTGTGAGCTAACGAGAGTGACATATAGTCCAAAAACAAATTTTCCTTGACTTTGAAATGAAGAAAATCCAACTCAGAGCGATGCAGGCAGACATTGATTTGACCAGATGTGGACCCGCTCATTTTCTGTGTTTGACCCTGACCTTTCAGTCTTCCATTTTGCCATCAGGCCTTAAGACCCAGCTGAGTTATAAGAAGATGGAGATCCTTAGAATGATGTAGGCCAGTGTTTCTCCAGCCTCTGGTTTTATAACTCTTTTATCGTATCCAAAATGTGAAGAAATAGGAGTTAGAAGAGTCGCATGGTTTCCATCGTTACGGATCTCTTTAGTATGGTCTTAATAGAATCCAGCTGGATTCATGGATCAGCTTCCACATTAACCATTTCTTTTTGTTTGAAATCTGTAAAGAAAACGCAGCCTCATGTAGATAATGTAGTTGGATAAGGAGGGAATCTTTTTAAACCCTTTTAGATAATGGTGTGTAATCTTCTTTGCTATAACGCCATTCAATGAGAGATCGTTTCTTAAAGGTTGGCTGTGGTGTAGAAGCCAGATCTGTGAGCTTTTAATTCGAGTGCTCTGGTACGTTCAAATCCCTTCGTTTATCTTGCACTTTGGATGTTTCACCCACGCACGATTTTGTAACATCACACATTGGTCATTTGGAGAATCTTGGCTCACTGAGTTACAACAGATCTTCTGAATGTTACACATTATTTTAAAAATCACATTCTTTAAGACCACTGCAAATCTTACCAGGAAAGTCTTTAAGTATCAGGAAGCTGTGAAGGTTATGATAACATGCTAGTTTTCCAAAATCCTAGTTTTCGCTCCAAGGCTCAGATTTGATGATTGTCAGAAATATTGTCAGTTGTCTTCCTTCAGGTGGCAGGTTCCCTTTGTTTATTTTCGAGTAAACGTCTATCACATATCTAGGTCCAAATAACTGTAGTTTGTCTATCTGATACTCTTCCCAAGTGAACCTGGTGATCCATTAAGGAGAGGCTTACACAGCTCACAGTTCAATACAGAAGTGGTTTTCCTCAAGACAGCCATTCTACTTGATGCACCGGAAGTGTTCTATGTGGATTTCCTGTTTTGTCACACGAATACCAAAAATCTAATCAGAGGTCGAGATTTAATGAAATTAATAATTTTTGTTTTTTATCAAGGATATCCTTCAGTTGAGTTGGCGTGGCGTGTGTGCGTGTTGTGTCCGTGTCTGAACACGGGGTGAGGGCTAGCACGGGGGGCTCTAATACAGGTTGGCCCACGGCATCGGTAAGGCCCCTGAAGCGCCTTAGCACCGTCAGCGTGGAGGACGAGATTCAAGAAAGTTACTCACCGCGCAGTATTTAGTCCTGCTTGGTTTGTTGCCAGGCATTCCCGTCAAAGATCCCTGTTGCCGGCCTCTTGGAGCTGCCATCGATCGGTCGTAAACAAAGCATCAAGCCTGTGGATTCTTTAATGGGTAAAATGAAAGCACAGTTCTGTGGTGGAAATACTTAGTCTTTAAAAAAAAATTTTTTTTATATATCTTTATTTTGAGAGAGAGATATAGAGCAAGTGGGGAAGAGGGAGAGAGAGACAGACAGAATCTGAAGTAGGCCCCAGGCTGACAGCTCAGAGTCTGACGCAGGACTCGAACCCACGGACTATGAGATCATGACCTGAGCTGAAGTTGACGGCTCAACCGACTGAGCCACCCAGGCGCCCCAACTTAGTCTTCGTATTTGCAGCTAAAACTTTAATTTGACGAGTTCCTATATGATTAGAAAGTAGTGGTGCTGTGATTTCTTTTCCTGAGTTCTCATCCGGCAGGCACCGAGCAGGGTCAGCCCTCCGAGATTGTATTAGTTTCGCAGCCATTGTGTGTGCTTCTGCGGCCAGCGCCCTCTGGCGGGGACCTGGGAGACGCTTCCAGGGGCTTTTCATTTCTGGTATGACAAGCTGTAACAGATCGTGATTTTTAAAGAATTCATCACCTCTTTGTTTAAAATATTCAGTTCCTTTTTCTTTAATCTTGAAATGATTGGTCTCAGAACGACATTCCGACATAATATCTGAAATGTTTTCTTGCAGAAGAGGCAACAAGATAAGTTGTACAAGCGAAAGGTAGCTTTCGCCGAATGGCCACTTCTTATTAACAGTTTTGACCAGTTTCTTTGGAGTGGATTTGGCCTTTCCGTGAGTCACAGAATTCTCTAATGTGTCAGTTTCACCTGTTTCAGCATCTTAGATACGGACAGTTCAGTTGTGGGGTAAGGAAGCAAGTCTTCTAATCTCCCACTTTTAAGTCAATTATTCAACCTTAAATATGAGAAAAATATGTTACAGGTATTATAAAATATTAAATTTAAGAATAACAGTTTCAGATAAAACTTAAAATTTAGAAGTTTTCAAAAAATTTAAATCTTATAACAAAACAACAAAGTATACTCTCTTCCTTGTCACTAGTTGATAGGTTGTAGTGAAGTCCATGCAGGGAACTAAACTCCAGAGCAGTATGGTCTCAGGACTCCCCCTTGAGTCTGCTACGAGGTCAGAGGCTTATCTGTCTATCTTAAGATTCATTTTTTTCATGGACCCAGGAAGCTTTTTTTTTCCCCCAGAAACAGTTTAGTGAGTGGGATGATGATCCGCTGCGAGCAGTGATACATAAGACAGCCTCTGTGCTGACGCAGTTTATATTCTAGCGGATGGGGCTGCCCAGGAAACAAAAAGTAAACAGAAAATTTGTAAAATAATTGACAAATACAATAAGATTTGTGAAGAAAGCAGACGGTGGGATCAGAGATTAACCAGGAGGTCTACTGAAGACTGGATCAAGGATGCTCCCGTCAGAGGTGACATTTAACTGACGGTGAGGGCGGGGATCCGGGCAGAGAAGAGAGCACATGTACGAAGACGGTAGGGCGGGAAAGAGCCTTATTTGAGGCACTGAAGGAAAACCAATGTGGCATAAGACTTGGCGAATGGGGTAGAGGTAGCTGAGTATGAAAATGAGGTTGGAGGGATTGGAAGGGGCCAGATCATGCAAGAACTTGTGAGCCATGCTAAGGAGTCTGGGTTTTATCCTGAGGGCCAGTGAAAGGATGTGAGTAACTGAGTGACTTGAATGATAGAGTTTATAGGGCGACTTCAGTTGTTGTCTGGACAGTGGATTCGAGGGAGGCCTGAGGGCACGGAGACCCGTCAGAAGGCTTTCTCAGCTGGCCAGACAGCAGGACGCGGCAGTGGTGTGAGGAGTGGGTTCTAAATACCCTCCGTAGATCGACTCCGTGGGAATTGGAGATGTATCAGATACGGTCAGATTTCTAGCTTGAGTGACTAAGTAGATGGTGGTGCCGTTTACTGAAGAAGATTTGGGGTAGAGCAGGATGGTATGTTTGGTATGAATTTTAAGCATTCTTTTTGGACACGTGTAAGTTTGAAATGTCTGTGAGACATTTCACGGGGCCGTGTTAAGATCGGCTCTGTGAATTTAATACTTGGGGAGAGGAGAATCTGAGCTAAGAAGTTGAATTTAGGAGTTGACTGTTTAGAGCTATTTAAATCCACAGCCATGATGCGGTCACCTAGGAAGAGAAGGTAGAGGGAGAAGGGGTCCAGGCCGGAATGAGGGATTCCTTTAGAGACGGCTAAGCTCACACACCAGCCTGCAGTAGAACGGCAGCAGCGTGGAAGGAAGGCCGGCGGGGAGATGTTTTCTGGGTTTGGGAGTGGTTGACCTCAGGACTACTGACGGGTCAGGTCAGATGGAGGTAAGGAGCCACCGGCTGTGTCAACGTGAAAGCCATTGGCTTGGCCTTGACAGGAGCCCTGTAGTGACAACGTGGAAGGGAAAGACGAATGGTGGACTAGGCAGTAAGGAAATGAGGACAGCATAACTATCATAATAATGTTGACTATAAAAGGGTACAGAGAAAAGCAATTTTTTTTATCCCAAAGTAACTGTAAAATGTTTTGTTTTTTCACTGTAGAGAGAGAGCAGGAGTTGGGGAGAGAGGCAGACAGAGAATCGTAAGCAGGCTCCACGCTCAGCCTGACCTGGGGCTCACTCCCATGACCCTGGGATCATGACCTGAGCCAAAATCAAGAGTCGGACGCTCAACCGATTGAACCACTAAGGAGCCCCAACAACGTAAATCTGTAGAGAATGAACTAGTCCGTAGGAAGAGAGCAGTATTACGGCACAGGCGATGAGGTCATTAACAAGGCCCAAAAGGTCAGATTCCTATCACAAGTAGAAAGATTGCCTTTCGCTAGAAGGTAGGATCTTCGTCCTCTTGCGGTAGAGGCCAGACAGGTTCATAGGTAGGAGGTTCAGTTCCAGAAAGATGAGGGAAGGCACCTCTGAGAGGTTGTTTCCCACTGAAGCACGTTGTGATTGTCTCGGCCAGTGGATAGTGTGCGTGCCAGAGAAAGGGCAGGCTTGTCAGGCCATGGTGGGCGATATTTTTGCAAGAAGATGCCAAGTATGGGGTTACAATTGATTGATAAGACACAGGCCTGGCACTCAAGGACTTTAAAGAATTGGAAGACCACTGGCGCTCGGGGGACTCAGTTGGTTAAGCGTGTGACTCTCGTTTTGGCTCTGGTCACGATCTCACAGTTTGTGAGTTTGAGCCCTTTATGGGGCTCCGCACGGACAGCATGAAGCCTGCTTGGGATTCTTGCTGTCTCCCTCTCTATCTGCGCCCCCCTTCTCACTCTGTCTCTCAAAAATAAATAGGGGCTCCTGGGTGCCTCAGTCGGTTAAATGTCCGACTTTGACTCAGGTCATGATCTCACAGTCCATAGGTTTGAGCCCCACGTCAGGCTGTGTGTTGAGGGCTCAGAGCCTGGAGCCTGCCTCACATTCTCTCTCTGCCCCTCCCCCGCTCGCTCTCTGTCTCTCAAAATAAATAAAGACATTAAAAAAAAAAAAAGACCAGTAGTTAGAATACAGTCTGAGACAAGGAAGTCTTCCTGGAGGCTTGACGGCGGAGCCAGGACCGCTCGGAGATACTGTGCCTAAAGCTGGTACCTCACAGCTCATGGCAGCGAAGATGGATTTTAGAAGTACGGTGGTCACAGCTGTCTTGTTACGGCTTTACGTACGGAATTGCTCGTTTTCTTCCCGCTCACATCCTCAGGCTTCTTTGAATTTCTGGCTGTCATTAGCACTTTGGGATTTTGTGACAAATTGCCATCCCTCCTCTCCTTCTCCTGCGTCTTTCTCTGCACACCTTTCTCTAGTTGCAGCTGTTGGGAGCCAGAAAATTGCCAGGAATTTGTAGACGCAGCATAACTGTATTATTTTATTTTCATTTGGCATGTTCTGTCATTCTCAAAATAAATGGAACAACAAACCCCAAACCAAAATGAAAATAAATTAAAAAATAAATGTTCTTAAAAATGATTTGATATGAAGGAATCTTACATTACGTAGTTTTTCCTTCCAGTGTAACTATTTTGAGGTTCATCCGCCCTGTTACCTTATTTGTAGCTCTTTCCTCTTTTGCTTAGTCTTCCACGCAGGCGATAGAACACGACTGTTTACCCGTTCACCCTCCATTTTTGGCTCCTATAAGTAAAGCTACTCTGAATGTTTATGTACAGATCTCTGTAGGGGTGTTTGCTCTCATTTCTCGTGTGTAAACACCTAGAAATAGAACGGCTGTGTTATATGGTAGGTGCGTGCCTAGCTTTTTAAGAAATTGCCAGACTGTTTGCCAGAGTGGCTGTACAGTTTCTGTTCTCGGAAGTATGAGTGTTGGAGCATCTCTGCATCTTCGCCGGCACCGGACGTGGCCGGTCGTTTTCATTGTAGCCTTTCTAGTGGGTGTGCAGTCCTATCACATGGTTTTAATTTGCATTTCCCTAATGACTAATAATTTTAACCTTCTTTTCACATATTTGCATCCACAGATCTTTGGTGAAGTGTCTTTGTATCTTTTGCCCATTTTTAATTGAGTTGTTAGTTCTCTTGTACTTGGTTTGAAAGTTCTTTCTATATTCTTAGACACAAGTTTTTTTTTTTATCATATCTGTGACTTGGATACATTTTCTCCTAGTCTCTTGCTTAACTTCTCAATTTCTTAAGTTCTTTTTTTTTTTTTTTTTTTTACATTTATTTTTGAGAGACAGAGCATGAGTGGGGGAGGGCAGAGAGAGAAGAAGGAGACACAGAATCCAAAGCAGGCTCCAGGCTCTCAGCTGTCAGCACAGGGCCCGATGTGGGGCTTAAACTCATCAATAGCAAAATCATGACCTGAGCTGAAGTCAGAGGCTTAACCGACTGAGCCACCCAGGCGCCTCTTGACTTCTCAATTTCTTATCAGTGTTTTTCAAGGAGTGGACATTCTTACGTTTGATAAAATCCAATTTATCAGCTTTTTCTTTTACGGATAGTTTTTGTTGTGAGAGATCTTTACATCACCCAAAGTCACAAAGATTTTCTCATGTTTTCTTCTAAAAGTTTTACAGTGTTAGGTTTTACACGTAGGTCTATGATCCATATTGAGTTAATTTTTGCAAATGGTGCAGGGATGGATCAAAGTTCGTTTTTTGTCTATGGCGTCCGGTGTTGTATGATAGTCAGTGCTTGGTTTTCATCCAGGAGCTTTTAAAGGAAGAACTAAACCAAAGCCAAGTGTAAAAGGTTACATACCAGGCTGTCAGTTTTGTGTTGTCCTTAACTTTCTTGTTAGGTTGGACACTTTGCTGGAACTTCTCAAAACAGTATCCTGTGATTGAACTTCTTCAACCTCAAATTTCCAGTCTTTATACTTAACCAATGAAATGTTATTTATACTCTTTGGAAACCTAACATATACTGTAGATAATTATAGCACAAGTGTAATGGGTAGCAGAAGATACTGCCAAACCAAGATTCTGGAGACCAGATGAGATAAACACGTCACATGGGCTCCCTGCGACAGATCACAGCACCAGGAAGTGCACAGAAAAGTAAGTGAAAGAGGAAGTAAAATTAAAGTTCTTAGAAGAACTGTCTGTTACTTTTTGTTTAATCTGCTAGTAGTTTTTTCCCTTCCTTTAAAGAGAGCTGCAGAATTAGACCGTAGAATTAATCTTTAAATGAATATATATGTATTATATATGTTCGAATATGTGTATACACACATTTTAGACATTGGCTTAAATAGTGGAAAGATAGCCCAGTGCATACAGGCAGCTCATTCATCTTGTGACCTTGGGCAGCCTTATTCAGAAATAAGAGAAAACAGTCTTTTTACTAAGTCATGAGTCATTACTTTTTAGTTTAATGAAGAAAATAACTTTTGGGGGAGTCATTATTTTTTAGTTTAGTGGAGACAACTTTTGGGGGCCTGATAGAACATTTTTTTGGGTAGACAGTCATGAGGCCCGGGCTTTGGGGTCCAATCAATCTGGATTTCAACCAGCATTGTTCTATTGAATACAGACTCAAAGACTGTAAGGAAATACTTTTCAGAGCCTCGGTGTTTTTATCTCTACTACAGTAATAGTTACTTTTTCCTAGGCTAATAAGTTTAAATGAAATAATAAATCAAGTACCAGCACAGCACTTAGCACATAGTAGGTGTTCAGTATATGTCTGTCCTTAGAGGGATTGACCTTTGAAGCATATGGCTGTAGTTGGAAGAACCTATAAATCGGTGGCAAGGGGAGATTGTTTTTCCTTAGGTGTAGCAAATAATGCACGACCCCTCCCAGCTCAGCTCACCGTAGGGATTCATCTTGATGCTGTTTTTCCTTAACATCCATCAACAGACAGAAGCTAGTTGGCATCTTTGGAAAGTATGACATTTGCAAGATTTTACAGTGGCTTTTACATTACTATTCATTTCTAACTAAGTTTATGAAGGTTTGATGCAGATAATTTAGACCTGCCCTTTGTCACTTTTGGGAGGAAGGGAATCATAAATTTGAGAGGAAGGGCTCTTCTAAACGCAGGTATGCCCAGAACCTTCCCCAGTAGTCTGTAACCTCTTATACGAGCCTTTTAAAAAGTGATTTTAGAGTTTTTAAATATTTCCTGTATTGATGCTAATTCCGTGTTCATTGCACATGATGTCTGCAGACACTGGGGCTTCGATGATGCACAGAAAACAGAGCAACAGCAGAGACCGGGGTTTCTACTCTTCAATTTTTTTTAACTTTTTAATTAATATTTTTTAGTAAGATTCTTTGTATTTTTCTGCTGCAAAACTTGGTATTGGTGGCATTGTTGCAGTTGAACTTCAATCCCAAATTCCATGAAATAGAAATCGGAAGTCAAGGTTTAGAGAGGAGGGAGGGAGGCAGGCCAAGGAGTGAACAGAGTTTGACCAGGAAACAGGAGGGCACGTGTGGTGGGCATTCCCAGGGCATTCCTCGAGGGTAGCGGGTTGGCAGGTCGCTGCATCTGCCTCCTGAAGGAGGGGAGAGGAAAGATCCCCTGGGGACCCTGCAGAGGGCGCTCCCTCTTCCTGGGCTCCCAGGCCCCGGGGAAAGTTATTGACAGGGCTCAGCCACCACCCCAGGGCTTTCCACCCGCCTCTCAGCCTGGTTTGACTCCCAGCTCTGCCCTGCCTAGAAAGGGTGCGAGAGCTCGGCTTCCCCTGATCCCTCTTTCTGTTGTTTTCCCATTTCACGAGATTCTGATGTGACGGAGGGAGGGATATAACCCGCTCTCCGCTTTTTAGTGTTTATTCAGATTGACTGTGTCACACCCTTTTTGATGCATTTAGTGACATCAGCTGATAATTAATCTGACCTTTCCATATTGATACCAGATAGGAGCCACGTGCGTGGTATGTGATGCGTTCGTCCAGAGGATGTAATAAACATTATTTTCATCTGTAGCACAAAGCTATTGTTTTCTTACAAATATTAATAAAATAAGCACTATTATACTCAGATTAAAATTTTTTAAATTTTTTTTAAATGTTATTTTTGAGAGAAGCAGCATGAGTGGGGAAGAGGCAGGCAGAGAGAGAGGGAGACAGAGCATGAAGCAGGCTCCGGGCTCTGAGCTGTCAGCACAGAGTCCGAAGCGGGGCTGGATTGCAGGAACTGTGAGAACACGACCTGAGCCGAAGTCAGACACTCAACCGACTGAGCCACCCAGGCTCCCCCCACTTCATAGATTTTAAAACAGTTACATCAGCATAGGTTTAGTAATATTAATAAATGTTATTGTACAAAGTTGTGTTTTTTTCCTAATTTTTAGATGAAACCTGTTATTGTCCATTGTTATATATAACGAGTCCATAATTTGGGGGTATCTGGCTCACTTAGTTGGTAGAGCATGTGCTTCTTGATCTCAGGGTTGTAAGCTCAAGCCCCGTGCTGGGTATAGAGATTACTTAAAAATAAAACCTTTTTAAAAAGAAGTCCATAGGTTATTAAAAAGACTAAAAAAATAATGATAAAATAACTTGAGTTCAGATTATAAAATAGCTCAAGTCTATTCTGATATAACAACTTCACTGAAGTCTGAGGTTTGGGGGCAGCTTTTTAGTTACACAGTTTATCTTATTTTTTAGTAAAATATCTGTTTATAATAGTGCCCCATACAGAAAGAAATGGTTAATTTCTGTGCCTAGATGATTGCTGATTATTTGATCTTAAAAAAATTTTTTTAAATTAATTTTTGACAGAGAGAGATGGAGCATGAGCAGGGGAGGGGCAGAGAGAAAGGGAGACACAGAATCTGAAGCAGGCTCTAGGCTCTCAGCATGGAGCCCAGTGTGGGGCTCGAACCCACAAACTGTGAGATCATGACCTGAGGCGAAGTTGGACGCTTAACCGACTGAGCTACCCAGGCGCCCTGATTGCTGATTATTTGAAGCTGTTCTCCTAGGATTATTTTACCAAATTTGTGTTCGGTTTAGATTAGAAAGAATATAGTGTTCTTAAACAAAATACCTAACAGAACTAAAACAAGTACAGACTCCGTTGGTTTTATTTGTATTTTTGAGATTTTACTGTTGTTCTGTATAGTGACCTGACTTTAAAATACAAAGCTAGGAAGGCACACTTTCCATCTACCAAAATGCAATTCTTAATTTCATTTTGAAACAAACATTTCTTTGTTAAGGTGAATATTAATGATAAATACCAAATCCAAGTTTTATAAAACAGCGCCTCTTTTGTTGCTCCTTAAGAGAAAAGATTATATAAGATACCTTCAGAGCATAAAAGATTTCTTTCTTCAAATCTTTTAAGAATTGATTCTTAGGTGTCTGAGTAGCTCCGTTGGTTAAGTGTCTGACTCTTAATTTCGGCTCAGATCCTGATCTCACAGTTCGTGAGTTCGAGCCCAGTGTTGGCAGTGGAACCTGCTTGGGCTTCTCTCTCTCCCTCTCTTTCGCTGCCCCTTCTCTCCCCCACATGCGTGTATGTGCACGCTCTCTGAAATAAATAAGCTTAAAAAAAATTGAGCTTATTACCCAGAAAACTTTTATGCATGCTAAGTGTGACTATTTGACTAATTGCTTTTCTTTCATAATTAAAAAAACACTCTTCCAAATGCAGCTGTCCTCAAAGAATTATTAAGGGACCGAACCATTTTACTTTTATTCACCCTCAAAATATTTATTGAGTAGCCATTATATTCCAGGATGTTCTCATTGTAAAGAATTCAGTGATAAAACAAAGCCTCACTTTTATGTTCTAGCGACAGATACTTGTAAACAAATATACAAATATGTAAAAAGAATGTCAGTTTGTGGGAAATGCCAAGAAGGAAAACCAGAGTCAGAGGACAGAGCATACTTTTAAATAAACATTGAGAAAGTACTTTTTTTTTTTTCCAGATTGAAGCATATAAAATCTTTGGCTTGTGTTTTTAAATTTAAAATTTTGAGTTTTGACCATTGCTGTTGGTGGACATTAGAGAAATTAAAAATTCATTGTACGTATTTTGTATTCAATAAAAAAAAATTAGCCTCCAGTAGTGAATTTAGCATTTATAAATGCAAGTGCCCATGGAGGGATGAAATCTTCAGCTCACCGCTACTTTGAGCAGTAAAGTGCGTGGCTCATGACACGTGCCATTCGAGAGCGGCTTCAGCTTGCCCGGCCCCGGGGGCCTGCTGGTACCGCGCTGAGTTACAGATTGTTCTGCAGCAGTAGAAGTTTTATGCCTAGGCGTTTTCTTACATCTTCCTCTCTCAGTCCGCTGAAATCTTGTCCTTTTGCCAAATAAAACAAATCTCCTACTAATAAGAAGCTGTAACTAAATAGCAGGAGCACGAGTTAGAGCCGGCACCCCCCACCCCTTGTGTGGACCCTTCTGGGGCTCCCCAGTATGTTCATTTTGCACAAAGACGGGGCACCGCACGGCTGTGGTTCCGCAGAGCACCCCCAGCTGGTTCAGTGAGGGGCTCCGCGGTCCCGGGACTGCCAGACTCTGGCCTGTTCCCACAGTCCAAAGCGGAAGGCCAACTCGGCCTGCTGTTGGTGGCAGGAAGAAATGTGTGTCCTGCCTTTCCTGTATAAATAAGCCCCTGAAGAGCCCAGCCCGGAGGACGCGGTGAGGACTCCCAGGGGGATTTTATGCGCTGTGGCACCACCGGGCCGCAGAGAGTCCCATCTCTCCCTCGGTCAGGTCCCGTCTGATCCGTTTTACCCTGTTTTGCCTCATTCATTCATTCATTCATTAAGTGTTCCTTGAGCACTTGCTGTTAGCAGACACTGTGCTACCGTAGACTTTTAGAAAATGAATGAGCTACAATCCTTGTCCTCCAAGAGGTTATTATGGTGGAGAAGAGTGACTTGTAAGCCTCAGATTACAGCATTGTGATGGGAATTGTGAAAGGCACATGCAGGACACACAGACTACGAACAGAACTCCTGTTTCCGGAGCATTTACTGTCCCAGCTGTTTTAGGTAGGTTGTTTCATGTGACCCAGTCCGCAGCTCTATGAGGTAGATCACACCTAGGCCAAGTTCGCCTCACATAGTTAACCTTAACTATGCCAGCACTAGCGTCACCTAGGAAGGAGGGGGTGGTACCAGGAAAGTTTCTTCACCCGACACCCCTTGAGTTGATTCTAGAAGGATGAACGAGTGGGGGGGGGGGAGGCAGTGTGGCATTCACACAGAGAGAGGTGGATATGTAAGTGCAGAGGCTGCGGGAGAGCGCGCTGTTGGAGTGGAGAGTGGGTTTTGGGAAGTAAGACAGCAGGATCCATTCGTGAAGGAACTTGTGGGCCATGCGTGCCTCGGGAATCTGGTCCTTACCCTGGAGAAGATGGACGTGTGGCCAGACACGCATTTTAAGAAAGTAACTCTGCAGTTGTTGTACCAGAGTTAGAAGAGTGTTTGTGCTTTTATTTTTATTTTTTAAAAATGTTTTTTAAATGTTTGTTTATTTTTGAGAGACAGAGACCGAGCACAAGCAGGGGAGGAGCACAGAGAGAGGGAGACACAGATTGAAACAGGCTCCAGGCTCTGAGCTGTCAGCACAGAGCCCATTGTGACCCCAAGATCATGCATGGCCTTATCCGAAGTTGGACACTTAATGACTGAGCTACCCAGGTGCCCCTGTTTGTGCTTTTAAAGGAAGTAATTTCTTTAAAGAAGAACTTCATTATTATTAGGCATGGTTTAAGCATATACATACAATAAGTTCTCAAAGGACCTTAAACTTCTAGAGATACAGCTATAAAGCCAAGATAATTATAGAAATTAAATACAAATAAAATCCAAAGAGAATAAAATTCACACCAACAACATGGATTTGTGTAAAAGATCATGTTGTTGTGACGTAGTCACTCCTGACAGGTGAGGCTGTTGCTAACTCTGCTGGGGCAGGCTCTTCCCATCTTCACTTCGCCATTTGCTTGCTGTCGGGTACTCGCTGAGAACCGAAGCCTCCCCCTAGTTTGCTCTCTGACTCACTAAGAACACCTCTGTTCTGTCTGACTGACGCTGTTTGGGAGACGGGGAAGCACAGATAACCATACCTAATAGGCTTCTCTCTCTGGTCAGTTAAAGTGGTGGCACTGGTACTTGGGGCACCTGGGTGGCTCCGTTGGTTAGGCATCCAACTCTTTTATTGTTAAAAAAAAATCCTTTTTTTTAGTTTATTTTGGGAGAGAAAGAGCACGAGCAGGGGAGAGGCAGAGAGAGAATTCCAAGCAGGCTCCATGCTGTCAGAACAGATCCTGATGTGGGGCTTGACCTCCTGAGCTGTGAGATCATGCTCTGAGCCGAAACCAAGAATAGGATGCTTAACCTGCTGAGCCACCCAGGCGCCCCTGGTTAAGCATCCAACTCTTGGTTTTGGCTCAGGTCATGATTTCACAGTTTGTGAGATCAAGACCCAAGTTGGGCTCTGCGCTGACAGCTTGGAGCCTGCTTGGGATACTCTGCCCCCTGCCTCCATCCCTTCTCTGGTTGTGCTTTCTCTCTCTCTCTCTGAAAAAGAAATAATACAATAAACTTTAAAAAATATAAATAATGGTACTTAGCATCGTAATCCTAAAAAGTATAATTTTGGCCCTCAAATTGCATGGCAGTTATAGTACCCCCCCAATATGCTTACACCCATTATTTTATCATCACAGTGAATTCACACAAATAATTACAGGGAACTGATGGACTGCAGTATGTGAAATGCAGAACTAGAGGGTTTGTCATTCATCCAGAACAGGGATTTTATAAACCGGGGAGCCACGCGTGCCTTGGGTAGAGAGGCATTGACCAAATCGTTTTAAAAAGTCAGGCATCTAGGACCCAGAGATTAATAGATTTTTGTTATAATCTGTGATCTTAGAGATCCTTGATAGTACACAGCATTGTTTCCAAATTGTACCCATTCTGTCATTTACATGTAAGATAAAATAATAAGAACTTGAAGAAGACCTGGCTATTGCAGAAGGGGTTCTGCTGAGAAGTGTACTTTTCAGCCGAGGTAGCTAGTAAAGGTTGTGCTTACTTCACTTATGCCCTCTGTGATGTGGATTCTAAGACATTCAAGCCAGTGTTTTTTTAAATTACTTATATTCAACTCTGTAATTCAATGAGTCATCATCGATAAATAACAAGACCGCGAACGAGAAAAGTATGTACCTTGATTTGTTTGTATAGAATTCACAGTTCTTCATCGCACAGGGCGAAGGGAAAGTTTGGTGTGTTGATGACTCTCCTCCAATCATAGCTATCGCAGTAACTGAGCAGTTACCGTGTTCAGGGCACTATGCTGAACTCTTCACGTGTTTTAACTAAATCCTCAAAACAACTTTTATGAGATAGCTATTATTACAATGGTGATTGTGTAGGTGAAGAAAACGCAGCAGAGAGAGGTTAAATAACTGAGCAGGGTCCCACGGCTGGTAAGTAGCACCGCCAGGGTGTGGACAGGGTGGGGTGACTGCACAGCCTTAACCTGGTGAGACGTGGGGACTGCTTCCGGAGATGTTGAATTGGCAGCTCCTCCTGACAGGACGACATGGCGGCAGCGGCCTCTGCCGTGTTTGTTTCTGTACCTTCGCTTGCAGCAGTCCAGGGGGAAGAGTGAGGGAAGGGGAGGGGATACTTGTCAGCTCTAGGAAGTGATTCTGGCAGCGTTCTCACAAACTCCACTGTACAGCTGAGCACTTTATGCTCACTGGGGGGTACCCGTTAGTTCTGAATGAAGCCCTTTGGTCTGGGTAACGTAAGGTCCATTGCCATCTAGAGATGAGGAATTTCATCAACGTAAGGGGATAAATATTACCACTCATGAGAATCTTAAGATCAACTAGGTTTAGCCCCACTTGGTTATATTCCTCCTAACTTCTATTGACAGAAAGCTGTGGGGAAGTAAGTATTTTGAAGGATTAAATTCCAATCTGTATCTCCAAGTTACACTTATTTATTTATTTATTTAAAAAAAATTTAATGTTTATTTTTGAGAGAGAGCGTGACCAGTGGAGGAACAGAGAGAGGGGGAGACACAGTCTCTAAAGCAGGCTCCAGGCTCTGAGCTGTCCGCATAAAGCCTGTTGCTGGGTTCAAACTCACCAACAGTGAGATCATGACCTGAGCCAAAGTCAGACGCTCAGCTCGCTGAGCCACCCAGGAGCCTTCCAACTTACATTTATATCCAAGAGTTGACACAACAGTTGCTTAGAATAATTCGATAAATGGCACTCCTACATAGGACCACAGAATCCTTTCTTTATGGACTTAGTTTCAGAGCTGGAGGATATTTAAAGGATAACTCAATCCATAAATTTATAGGCATTACTAAAAGCAAAGTGGGGGGTGTCCTTATTGGATCAGGACATGCTGGCGGTGGAGAGCGGAGAAGCTGACCCGAGCGGGACACACTGCACAGCTGTCCTGGCTGTCTCCCACCTGTTCGCACTCAGGGTCAATTTCATGGGTGGAATCATCGCGTGCAAGTGCACTGAATTTTTGAAAACAACTGCTGATCGCTGATGGTCAGTGGGGAAAGGAAGATTAGGAGCTGTCATCTTCCTGCCAACTGTTGCTTTCATTAACAAGGACAAGAAACATTGTGAATAAATAAAATTCTTACACCAGAGAAAAGAGCAGCTGAATGGACCCCCCCCAAGGATTTTATATCCTATCATCAGACAACTAAAGAAAATAATTCTACATAAATGGCTGCATTAGTGTCAGAAAAAGTCCTCACTTCTTTAAAAGAGCAACTAGATATATTTTCTTTTTGAAAATAGCGTAACTAAACTACCCTGTGGTCCAGCAATTGTACTACTAGTTATTTACTCAAAGGATACAAAGTGCTGATTTGAGGGGCACAGTGCAGCCCGATGTTTATACCAGTACTATCAACAATAGCCAGACTTTATGTAAAGAGCCCAAGTGTCCACCAGCTGATGAATGGATAAAGAAGATGTGGTATATTCAATGGAATACTACTCAGCCATCAAAAAGAATGAAATCTCACCAGTTGGAATGACGTGGATGGAGCAAAACTGTCTTATGCTAAGAGAAATAAGCCGATTAGATAATAAATAAGTCCATATGATTTCTCTCATGTGGGATTTAGGAAACAAAATAGATGAAAATATTTGAAGGGGGAAAACAAGAGAGGGAAGCGAACCATAGGAGACCCTTAATGATAGGGAACAAACAGGGTTGATGGAAGGAGGTGGAAGGGGGATGGGCTAAGTGGATGTTGGGTATTAAGGAGGACAAGTGTGTGATAAGCACTGGGTGTTACACTTAAGTGATGACTCACTAGTCATTATTGAAACCAGTATTACACTAAATGTTAACTAACTAAAATTTGAATAAAAATTTAGAATAAGAAAAAATAATCATTTGAGAAACCATATAGCATTGAGGATATTTTTTAATTAAAGAGACTTTCTGTAGTAGCTCTCTTATTATCTGTTATAGCCAAACATGAAGAAAATCAAGATATGGGAAATGGTCATGTTTCAAGACTTGATTTTCCTTTTCCGTTTGATTGCCCTATCTTAATTCCCATTAACTTGAATGTAAATTTGCATGTGTAAAAAAAATATATATCCAAGTTATCCTAGGAGAGGTTTAATGTAAGTATAAATAGAAATTCTTCCTCTAACCAAAAAAAAAATTAGTATTGAATTCTGCCTTTTATCTCTCCATATCCAAAACTATCACCATGTACTGTTAATTGTACTTCCTAAAACTCTCTATACTCTTCTCTCCAGCCTCCTTGCCATCACTCTGAGGCATGCTTTACCATTTGGTTTCTGTCAGAAGGGTCTCTTTATTCTCTTCTTCATATCCACCTCCACCACTGAAGTCATCCATCTCTGTGTGTGTGTGTGTGTGTGTGTGTGTGTGTGTTTTCTCTGCCTGAATCCCTTTATTGGCTTTTTATTAAATCCAAGTTCCTTAATCATGGCAAACAGGGCCCTGCCTCCAGGAGCTGGTCTTTCCTTACTTTTCCTGCCTCATTTCCATTTTCCGACCGCGTTCTCTTATACCTAAAGATTCAACTTACCAGTAGTTCCTCCATACCCACCTACCCCACACCGCAATACATATACACCTTTCTCCCCAGACACCTTTCATCTTTGAAAATATAATTCCCTCGACCACATTCTTGTCATATTCCAAGACCTGAAATGATCTAAACACAGAAATTTCATCCCTTAATTGGGGCTGAACACAGTTGACTTGAATACAAGTGAAATTGCTAGTTTGTTAGCATGTGTTCTTGGAGCTTTGATGCACTCCCCAGTTCCTGCCTCAGAGCTAAAGAATTTATTTTTCAACTGCTGGAAGTGCTGCCAACAGCCCTCTTTAGGAATTGCCCCAGCTCAGGACAACTGCAAAGGGGCTTCCCCCTTCGCCGTGGGGTCAGCTGAGGCTTCGCGATTTCATCAGAGTCCTACTTCTCCCTCTGCGTAGCTCTTCCTTTCCATGGAATAATAATTATCCTAATAAATTTCTGTAAGCAATCTCTCTTTGCTTGCTGGGGAGACGAACCTGTAACAAGCCTTGTTGATACTTTCTTTTTCTAGCACTTGTGAAGTCATGGTTTGCTAACATCTTAACTAATTCAGGTCATTTCATCAGGCATGTATTGAGCACCTGCTCCATGCCCGCCATTGTACCTCATGCAGTGGAGACAGATGAGGACTTGGCCTGTGCCCTAAAGAAGTTTGCAGTTCGGTTGAGGTGACAGTTACATTGAGAACTCTATGATCACATCTTAGAATAATCCTTTTTTGAACTAAACTTTAATAATCAGTATAAGACAAAGGTATGCACTATGGTGTTGCAAAGAACAAAAGGAAAGTATCTCAGGGAAATGAAAAGAAACAAGTAGAGTGAAATTTTAGAAGGTTATCGAGTTTGTCTTTGGGATTCCGGAAGCCTTTAGGGAAAAAGTAGGGTTTTTTTTTTTTTCACTTCTTATTTTGAAATAAGTTCAAGCTTACAGAAAAGTTACAACCTAGACAGAACTCCTGTACACCTTTATACAGGTTCATCCGTTTTTAACATTTCTTCACATGCTTTAGCATGTAAATGTGTATAAGAATGCTAGACATTTACACACGTAACATTTTACACACAGATTACACATACACAAAATACACATACTTTGTGCACTGAGAAGAGGCTGAATAGGTCACTTCATCCCTTAATACTGTAGCGTGTATTTAAAAAAAAAAAGGATATTCACTTCTGTTACTACAGTACAGGCATCAAATTCAGGATGTTTGACTTTGACACTTTAATCTACAGTCCAGATTCAAATTTTGTTAATTATCCGAAAGAAGATGAGTGTTAAGAAGAGTCCTAGAACTTTTGTAACTTAAACTAAGAGTTGTATGAAGGAAGCCACAGAAGAGCTCGGAACTTCCTTTGATTAAAATACCATAGCGAAGGGAACCACTTGTGACTTTCTAAGGGGAAAGTGCGGGTGCGTCCAGGTTACCAGTACACGTGTGACTTGCGGCTCTCCAGAAGCGAGCCTGACTCTGGAGAGCTCCTTTCTCGCGGTGCATTTCAAAAGAGACTGTGTTCCGGAGCCGGGGCTCGTGGATTTCTGTGAGCTCCTGTGTAAGGTACATCCACTTGTCTGCTTGGTCTTTACTATGGTCAAGTTTAATGATGTTCTTTGGATCCTGCGCAGGGGCCGGAGGTTGGGGGGGGGGGCAGGCGCTGCTCCCAGAACTAGATCCCCAGGCCCGGCCCCCCCCCCCCC
>PJEM01004401.1:0-87144 GCA_004023845.1 Helogale parvula | reverse complement strand
GCCCGGGTCAGGTCCGCCGCCCCAACGCTCCACGTCCCTGGGCGTCATGGCTTCCCCGCTGAAGCTGGAGCAGGACGTGCAGGGGAAGGTCGATTCGTTTCGGGCCCGCATCGCGCAGGAGGCCGAAGACCTGGTGTCCACCTTCTTCCCTCAGAAGCTGTTGGAGCTGGATAGTCGCGTCCAGGAGCTCCGCCTGCAAGACGTGTCCAGAATCCGCTCGGTGCCGGCCCCGGGGCCCCCCGCCGCCCCCGACCCCGCGGGGGACGGGCCCGACCGCCACCCGTCGCCTCCGCAGACCGAGGCCTCGGGCAAAGCGGCGGCCCCAGCGGGCAGCGAGGGGCAGCTGCTGCGGAGCAACCGGCATCCGGTGGAGCTGATCGAGTGGGTCAAACCCGAGATCGCGCTGCTGAGGGAGAAGTGGAACACGGTGCGCGTGTGGGTGCAGCTGCTCATCCCGAAGGTGGAGGACGGCAACAGCTTCGGGGTGTCCATCCAGCAGGACACCGTGGACCAGCTGTGGACCGTGGAGAGCACGGCGGCCTCCTGTCTGCGCCGCTTCTCCACCTACTACAACACCAGGGCCAAGTTGGTGTCCAAGATGGTGAAGTACCCGCAGGTGGAAGACTCCCGGCGCCCGGTGGCCGAGGTGGACGAAAACGAGTGCCTGAGCGAGCTCCAGGTCCTGCTGCGCGTGCGGAACCAGCTCGCCACCCTGCACGACGTGATCCTCAAAAACATCGAGAAGATCAAGACGCCTCGAGCCAGCAACACTGACAACCTCTACTGAGGGGCCTGCCTGCACCCCTCTTGTCCGGGAGGTGGACGGGCTGTTTAGGCAGCCAAAGGGGGTTATAATGACACCGACTGATGAGCCGACTGGAAACGTGCCTTAGTGTTTAGTGACCGTTTCCTCCAGCTTATCCCCACACCGAGTACTTCTGGTGTAGTTCTTACTTGCTCCTTCCTTCGCCGAGAGCGTGGGGACAAGTCATCAGGTAGAAGGCGGTAGGGTCGGCCAAGGGGAACAACTGCCATTTTTAAAAGCAGCTTCTATAGATGAATGTCGGCCAAGGTTTCTTTTTTATGGCATTGCCGACGTTGAGTGGTTTGAGAGATTTACTCCAAGGAAAACCTGAAGTTTAAAAGAAAGTTAAATGAAGCTTTTCCCTAAAGTTCTGCTCTATGTTACTCTGTTCTAACCTCAGAAATGCTCCTTTTGCCACCACTGTTTTTGTTTTGTTTTGTTTTGTTTTTTTGCTGCAAGGAAGGGAGTTTACAGGGATGTATGGAGGTCATTGTATGTCTCCAGTTTGGCAGATTGAAATAAAACTCGGTTTTAACATTTCACAATGTATCAGCATGCTTATCAGAACCGTGGTCTTCGGGAAGAGGGTTTCCCTCCCACCTTGAGAGTTCAGCTCTGGAGTGTAAGAAAAATGAGCGGATAGTGAGTCCTAGCTCTTTATTGTTCTAGAGAAGTGGACATCCACACCTCCCTCGGCGTGAAGAGGCATCTGTGAAGACTGCTTCCTTGCACAACCACCTTCTACCGTCCCTGCGTCTTTCAGTTTCCTTCCACACAAGTTAGGATTTCTCCTGTGTATTCACTTATCTCAGAAGATCCTTTGTTTGGTTCACATTTGCTTTTTCTTTTTTTTTCTCCATTGGATTTCATCTCCCTTCCCCTCCTGCCTCTTGAGATCTTTTTTAGGGCCTCTCATTTGAATTTCCATCTCCAAGGATGTGGATCCTTATTTAAATCTAAAGACATTAAAAATGTAACTTTGAGCGTCTGCCTCCTGCTTTTGCTGCCTGGTTGAGAGGAAACCGTTGTCTTTGCCTCGGTGATCCACGCGGTTGGGGTTCGTCAGGTCCAGCGCTTCCAGATTTCAGTTGCAGTGAATCATTGCACTGAGTCACCTCCTGCATCACAGAGAATTTCTTTCTTCTGATGTGAAGAATCCTTTCTCCTAATGGTTTTTGTTCGGAATTTCACGTCTTCTAGTGATAGTCCGCTTTGTAGTGGTAACACTGTCTGCGGAGCTTCACTGCGCGGGAACGCCGCCTGAGGGAGTTACGGAGGAACGCGTTTGGAAAAAGCATGAACGGGAGTTGTGTGTGATGCCTTTTTATATCTGGGAATGAGAGGTTTCTGTGCACAGTGGAGCTTCATCTCTTTTTTTTAATTCAACTACTTGTGCCCTGAATCCTCGTAATGTTTTTGAAACTATATACATACATAACTGATGACTGTAATGTTTTAAAGTATTTTATAGTAATGCTTTCAGGCAATAAATTATTTCTCAAATGAGTTTTTCATGGGGTTAAGCTTATTTTTTGTGACACGTGAAAATGTATTCCCCATTAAAAACTTTTTTCTACGGGAGATCCTCTGAAACAAGGTGACCATATAAAAGAGTCTGGTGTCTATTTGAAACTTATTTGTTAGGGGCACCTGGGTGGCTCATTTGGTTAAGCGTCTGGCTTCGGCTCAGGTCATGATCTCATGGTTTATGAGTTCGAGCCCCATATGGGCTCCAGAGCCTGGAGCCTGCTTTGGATTCTGTGTCTGCCTCTCTTTCTGCCCCTCCCCAGCTTACTTGCTCGCTCGCTCTCTCTCTCTCTCTCTCTCTCTCTCAAAAAATTGAAAAAAAAACTTATTTGAAATTCTGTCTTTTTTCCTTTTTTTAAATGATATCTTTGTGAGGATATAATCTTGCTATTCAAATACAGTTACTTCTTTTTTTATATATAGTTTATTTTTGAGACAGAGAGAGACAGAGCAGGAACCACGAACTGCGAGATCATGACCTGAGCCAAAGTTGACCCTTAACTGACTGAGCCACCCAGGCACCCCCAAATGCAGTTACTTCTGAACCTGCTTATGGATAAATTGAAAACATAAATAATTTATCTTCTTTTAATTGATTCTGATGTTCCCTCTCCCCATTTCCCTATTTAATGAGTGAAATCACTTCTGAATGAGGCATTTTCTTGAGTTTCTCTTCAATGTGTTTTGGTTACCAAGAGTGAAGACCGGCATGAACCTTTATGGACAGATGTGACTCTACAGGCTGTTAGAAAAACATTTCCTCTTTATCAGCAAGAATTGTTTACAATATAAAACAGAGATGTTTTCTTTTGCATAGTTTCTAGAATAGAAATGTTTCTGAGATTGAACTTTACTGCATTCATGGTGGGCAGTTTTCGTTTTTTCTAAGGTGGTAGGATACCCATTATGTTTCCTGAGGCTGGTGTCACTGTCTGTTTGGGATTCTTGGCTTTTCTTTTGCTCTTTCATTTTCCTTAACTGTTTCATCTGAATGAGTAAAGAGCTGACCTTTCTCCATGAGGAAAGTGAGTTAGAGACATAGAATTCTGTCACAGTAACCTTTGGGCTTTAAAATTTTGCTTATAGGGCCCCTGGGTGGCTCAGTCAGTTAAGCGTCCGACTTCGGCTCAGGTCATGATCTCACGGCTTGTGAGTTCAAGCCCCACTTCAGGCTCTGTGCTGACAGCTCCGAGCATGGAGCCAGCTTTGGATTCTGTGTCTCGCTCTCTCTCTGACCCTCCTCCATTTGCACTCTGTCTCTCTCAAAAATAAATATTAAAAAATGTATTAAAACTTTTTTTATTTATACTGGGATGCCTGGGTGGCTCAGTGGGTTAAGCATCTGACTCTTGATTTGGGCTCAGGTCATGATCTCACAGTTGGTGGGTTTGAGCCCCACGTTGGGCTCTGCGTTCACAGCTCGGAACCTGCTTGGAGTCTCTCCCTCTCTCTGTGCTCCTCCCCCTCTCGTTCTCTCTTTCTCTCTCAATAAATAACTTTTAAAGAAAAATAAAATTTAATTTATGGTTATATCTAGAAAATGCACCTTGTTCTTGGGCCTGCTCTTATTAAGATGGATATGAATATTTCCGTTTGCTTTGACATTCCCCCCCCACTTCCCCTGAGTGTTCTCTTTATTTCCCTTGTAAGGTGTTCTATCTGCATCCATAAAAGTGCCAGGAACAATTCGGCAGGCGTTTAATTGCATGTGAGCATTTAATGGACAATGTAAGGGAAGTCCAAATTTGCATGGTTTTCAAGTATAGCTAATCTGCTAAGGTTTAAATTATCTGTTCCGGGGCGCCAGGGGGGCTCAGTCGGTTACGTGTTTGACTTTGGCTCGGGTCATGATCTCATGGTTCATGAATTTGAACCCCGCATCAGGCTCTGTGCTTGGAGCCTGGAGCCTGCTTTGGATTCTCTGTCTCCCTCTCTCCCCGCCCCTCCCCTGCTCATACGCTGTCCTCTCTCTCAAAAATAAACATTAAAATAAAAAAAAAAATCTGTTCTCTGCATAACAACCATCATACGTTGCATGTTCCTTTTACTCTTAAGTTTTGTCAAACCCCACGCCAGAGTGAAACACCTTGTCTCTGGTACCCAGGCGTGCCTTTCACTAAGAAGTACGCATGTCCTCCGTAGGTAAGGATTTGCATTACTTCCTTGTTCTAACACTATATCCAACCTAATTGGAGCTGGAATGCTTTTATAAAGTCCCTTCTGCAAAAAGTAAACCTTTTGTGACTTTCCCCTTTTCTTGCAAATGTTTGCAAAAGCTCTGACAATAATAGACCTGTTTTAGGAACTGGTGTGAAAACATGGTGTCTGGTCTGTTATTTGCCTGTTAGCAGTACTTGCAGCCCCATTTTGTTCCTTTTAAAAGACAGCTGAATTGAGAGAGCGTGTTTTAATGTTTCATTCTTAAAAAATAGTTTTAAAAACTTATTTTGGGATTAAATCAGTTTAGTTTTAACTTCTTTTTATAATCAGTGACAGCTACTAAGTCAAATTTGGTTGGAAACTTGGGTATTGGCAGATTTGGCTTTTAGAACTGAGTGAAAATTCTTTTCTTAAATGATGTAGAAGAGGCTTAATTTTAAAGTTCTTAAACTGTGGAGCTAAAGGTTTTTAAGAAAATTACTGACTTGTTTATAAATTCCTTGGTTGTTAGAGGCAACAGTTTTTATAGTCTATGAGGTTTTCATGTTTCTACAGAATTCTTACCAAATGGCCTTAACCATTAATAGATAACTATGTGATCAATTTTAAAGTTCAAAAGAACTATCTCAGTGCTCAGAAATTTGGGAAAATAAACAGGGAGGAATTACTCATAACCCTCTAGCACAAAAATATTGTGCATGTTTCTGTAGAGGAGAAGCATTTCTGTTTAAATCCAGTCTAACCAGTATTGTGGTTTCATTTGACTGCTACCCCAGATTCAGACAGCAATAGATGAACCTCCTTTCATTTTATTTCCTGGGGACTCTTGTGGCTCTGCCACCTAACGGTGAGGGTGTTTGTCCGAGGCAGGGACTTTGACCAGAGCGCAGAAAACCGGGATCAGGCAGCCGGGAGGACCCGTGCCTGTGGGACAGAGGGCAGGATGCGGAGACGTGTAGATGAGGAAGGTTCGCCCCTTTGGGTCGGGCTCCGTATTAGCTGTAAGAATGCCACTGTTTAGTGCTTATTTCCTCCCAAGAAATGCATATTAATTACCTTTATAAAATGCATAGTGAGGGCAATGGCGCTGTTTTCTACTGATTAGATGGGCCACTCCTGCGCGCATGATTTGTTATGAGTAGGAGGGAATCCTACTTCCTCTGTCAACATTTAAACATTTCTGAAAGATCCTTTTGTGCACCGACATCAAGGCGTTTTTTTCTTTTTTTCTTTAAGAAATTACTGATCTTTTTGAAAAAAACAACAAAGGACTCAGTCAGTTAAGGAACAGGTGCAGGACCACCCTTGCTCTCCGCATTGGAACACTTTCCTGCTAACACATTAAGTGTCATCTGCCCACCTCCAACTGGAACCACCCCTGGGAAGCAGAATAGATGTTTAAAAGTTTCATGGTTTATCTTTTCATCAACCGTAGTAGGTGCTTTATGTTAGATGACTGTACATTTGTGTATGTTTTCTTCATTGTGCTAAGTCTCCCCAGTTCCTAAAGGCAGAAATTTAGCAGTGAAACTTAGTGACCCCAGTGACTCACATTAAAAATGTCTCACTAGTAAACTGATTTTAATGAATTCTCTCACACAGAGAATGGCAAGTGTTATTTTTACTTATTCATAGAAAACTAGCAGGAGCTGATGAACAGGAAATGAACCTATAATTGGAATTAGGTTCCGTTCACAATTTGGCCGTTGGTTTTGGCTTTGTTACTTAAGCTGACTTTCACGGTTTTCTGGCGTTACCCTGGAAGTCACATCTGCTTCAAATACTGTTGCTTTCAGAGTGTAAAGCATTTTGAAATCGGCGAGTAGAGTTTTCAGTGTGAATTTTGGAGACGGAGAGATGTACTTTCGCACCCATTAATTTTACCGATGGAGAAATTTAGACCCAGCGAGTTTCTGTAGCATCACAGCTCACGTGTGACAAAGCAAAGTCTGGAAGCAAATCATCTTCCACTTCAGGCTAGTGCTTTTGTCGCTGAGCTACACTATCTCCCTGTTATCAACAGTGAGATTATGTTCAAAGAGAATTCTTCTAGAGACACGCAGACAGGGAGAATTCCACAAATTAGCATGTCCCTATGAAATGATGTTATTTAGGGGCGCCTGGGTGGCTTAGGCGGTTAAGCATCCGACTTTGGCTCAAGTCATGATCTCATGGTTCATGAGTTCAAGCCCCACATCGGGTTCTATGCTGTCTGCTCAGAGCCTGGAGCCTGCTTCATTCTGTGTCTCCCTCTCCCTCCCTCTCTTTCCCCCTCCCGCGCTTGCACTCTGTCAAAAATAAACGTTAACAGTTTTTTAAATGTTATTTATTCTGCAAAATTTAAGAGATGTTGAAGTGTTTCCAAGCCCATAATACTTTTATTTAAAGATGATGTAAGAACACTTCTTAAAAATCTCTAAATTTATGTTAAGTATAACTTTACTTTGGTCATAAAAATGATCCTCAGTAAACAAACCCCAGGAATTTCAGTACCTCCAGGTCCAAATCCTTCTGACGAGGCATTGTTCTGTGCCATCAGCGATGCCATCTGTGTTGGAGGGTGGTGCTAGGAGACCGTGTGGAGATAGACCAGGAGAAGTCTAGTGTAAGAGTTTGTTTTTTCACTTTCATAATGTATATGTGTTTCCAATTTCCTACTGACCAATTCCCCCTCCCTAACCTTCACCGCCGAAGAACTGCTGTGTGGAATTGTTATGGCTGCTCTTCCCTGAGAACCCACAGAAGAAAGCAGGGAAAGGAGAAGACCTGTAATTTTTTGTTGGGGAGGAAGCCCGAAAGGGCCATTTCCCAAAAGAAGTTTATCCTCTAGTGTGTTAAGTACAGTAGACACGAGTCTTCAGATGTAACTGGTCATTGGGATGTGCTAGGAGGATAAAAGGCGCACTGGAGTTTGAAGATCGGGATGAATAAGGGACGCCTGGGTGGCTCCGTTGGTTGAACATCTAATTTTGGCTTGGTCGTGATCACGTCAGGCTCTGTGCTGACAGCTCAGAGGCTGGAGCCTGTTTCAGATTCTGTGTCTCCCTCTCTCTCTGCCCCTCCCCTGCTCATGTTGTCTCTCTCTATCTCTCAAAAATAAATAAAACAGTAAAAAAAAAAAAAAAAAGATTAGGAGGAAGAAAAAGAGTGAAATACCTCAATAACTTTTATGTTGATTACACATTAAATGATATATTGTAGCAACAGTGGGTTAAATAAAGTAGGTTATTAAAATTTTACCAGTTTCTTGTTTACTTTTTTATTGTATACTAGAAAGTTTGAAGTTACCTATGTGTATAAAGTCAGCACTGTGTGAGAGCTAAGATTTCTAAGGTGATTGAGATGCACCTTGGAGCTGAAACAGAACTTTCCAAAGTAGTGTATTATGGGGACGTGGCATTTCATTAAGTGCGGACTTTTTGATTTTCAATAAAATTTAAAAAATTTTTTTAATGTTTATTTTGAGCGAGCGAGCGAGCGAGAATGAATCTGAAGCAGGCTCCAGGCTCTGAGCTGTCAGCACAGAAATCAGTGTAGGGCTTGAACTCATGAACCATGAGATCATGACCTGAGCTGGTAAGATGCCTAACCGACGGAGCTACCCAGGCGCCCCTTCAGTAAAATTTTTATTGATTTTCCATCCGGGGCATAATGTGCAATTTAGTAAAAGCTATTCGGAGAGAGGCTAAACTTGGCTCGATCTTGGAACTCAGAGTTCCTACAGGAGGGGTGGCTAGCATGCCCCATAAGCATGCCTTCTAAGTACTGTGTCTCTTACCCAGACTTGCGGGAGAAGTCTGTACGGTTAATTCAGGCAGCTGAATTAGAAACCACATGGATTGTGAGTTTGGCATCTTATAAAAAGTCACCTGTTGTGTGGATGAAAGTGTACAAATACCTACAGGCAAAGTCAGGCTCTCCCACAAGGAGTAGCGTTTGAACCCCCAAATCCCCATAATCCCACTGGATTCCATAGTATTGCATAGGATTGTTTCTTTGTATTATTTTTATGTATATAAAATATATGTATAGCTTGTCCACATAAGTCCCTTGAGAAAAGTGAGGAGTTTTTTTTTACTCTTTGTTGTCCCTTATGGGGTTTTGCCTATAGTAAGTTTATAAAGTATTTTGAATTAAATTGAGCTGAACCAAAATGAGATCAAATGACAAAGTCATTTCTCCCTTTTCTCCTAAGACTTCTCGTAATTAAGTGAAGCAGTTTGCTGCAGCCAGACACGTACATGGATGTGAACCCAGAAACGTGGGACAATGGTGTGTGACGTTTAGAGATATCTATTCAGAATTAGACAGAGGCTAATTTTTGGCTTCTAATTAAGCTTTTTCATGTCACAATAATACAACTTTTTAAAAAAACTTCTTTGATGTTTTTATTTATTTTTGAGAGAGAGAGAGAGAGAGAGACCGCATGAACAGGGGAAGGTCAGAGAGAAGGGGAGACACAGAATCTGGAGCAGGCTCCAGGCTCTGGGCCAGCTGTCAGCACAGAGCCCGACGCAGGGCTCGAACCCATGAACCACGAGGTCACGACCTAAGCCGAAGCCGGACGCTTAACCGACTGAGCCCCCCAGGCCCCCCAGTACAGCGTCTTTAGAGTGCTCCTGGCAGCTCTCCTCCGCGGTTCCCGGCAATTTCGTTAAGCCTGTTCGCCACGCGGCCACTGCGAGTTGTTCCAAACGTCAGCCCCGAACCCCCACTGAAAACGACCTCTCACCCCATTAACAGCGCCACTGATTCTCTTATTACTGCTCTAGCCACGAGTCACAGAGAAGTAAGTCTGCGACACCGAAGAGTAAGGACCCTGAGAGTTGTCTTTCAGACCTTTTCTCTGTGGTCGTGCACATCGCTTTACTCACCCTTCCAGATTTCTGTACTCAGAAGGTTAAATAGTTTCGTTAATGCTTGAGTGTTAGCATAGTTTGCTAAATGGTTATGAAGGAATTCTTTTAGGTCTTAAGTTTTATTTGTTAATAAATATAAAAACATAAAATATTTGGCGTAAAAACGTCATAAATTTCACACAACGTAGAAGAAATGTGAGTGAGTGCAACACACCACCACCTCCTTCTGCTTCTTTAATATCGACGAATGTGGTTTTCTGGTTTCCCTCGTCCTGCATTTTTGCTGTGAGACAAGCACAGAATTATCAACCCATTACCTGCATGTTTCACAGCTCGCTCCGGCCCTCCTGCCACGCACCGTCCAGAGCTGAAGAAATTGGAGTCTGTGAGGCCGTTTTGTGCAGGAACAAGGCTCGGCTCTCTGAGCCACAATAACAGACGGCATGAAGAAAGACCCCTTAGAAAGGGCCAAGGGTGAATACTTTCAGTAAAAAGCCAGTAAGTCGAATAGAATTCTCCTACATTTAAACTCCACATTCTTGCATTTTATTGTAAGAAGTCTAGAGATGAAACAATTAACATAGTGGGAAGAATAAAATGATTTTGATGAATGTAACTTACGTTTAAACGTTTAGAAAGAAGATGAAGCGTACTGGTAACATATCAACTCAGAATAGCGCGATTAAAGCAAGCAAAGAATCGTAGCTTATATAAGAATATCTCCTTGGTTCTACAGCGTGCGCTTCCTTCCTGCTTTGCAGGTACATATATTCAGACAGAAACCTGTGCGTTACCCGAGGCATACTCATTCTGTAAAAAAAAAAAAAAGTGCAAAGCGCTCTTCAGCTCCCTAAGAATATTTCAGAATTTGAAAATTGAAAATTAAAAATGACACTTGAAAATTGAAAAATGAAACCTCTGCTAAAAGCACAGGCCATGGGAATGGTCCTCATCAGAAAGAAAGAAAACTCATTCTAACGCTTCTATTCCTACTTCAGAAACCATTTAAATTTACTCCAAAAGATTTAATTTAAGAGTTCTACCTTAAAAATAAATTTGAGATTTTTAGTGTTATTCACAGTAATGCTGTGTTGATCTCTTACCTTAAACAAATGTTTATATGAGAGATTGATGTTCCTTGTAATGAATTAATGCCAGAATATAGTTATTCTTTTAATTATTTGTTCTCTTTGAAACTTTACTAATTCCTAAGCTAAATTTACTCTGAAATCAATTCTGAAATTTTTACCTACACTATGAGGTTAGTGGCTGCTTTATTTTCTTTAAAAATTTTTTTAAAAAATATTTTTAACATTTATTTTGAAAGAGAGAGAGAGAGAATGAGAGCGAGCCGGGGAGGGTCAGAGAGAGAGGGAGACACAGAATTGGAAGACATGCTCCAGGCTCTGGGCGGTCAGCACAGACCCTGAAGTGGGGCTTGAACTCACAAGCCGTGAGATCATGACCTGAGCGGAAGTCAGACGCTTAACTGACTGAGCCACGCAGGGGCCCCTATATGTTCTTTATATATTTTGGACACTAACCCTTTACACGCTTTCAAATATCTTCTCTCAGTCCATATGTTGCCTTTTAGCCTTGTTCCTTTGCTGGCGACAGAAGCATTTTGTTTTGATGACGTCGCAGTAGTTTATTTTTGCTTTTGTTTCCCCTGACTCAGGAGACGTATCTAGAAAGAAGCTGCTTCAGCTGATGCTAAAGAAGTTACTGCTTGTGTTCTGTTCTAGGATTTTTATGGTTTCAGCTTCATGTTTAGATCTTTAATCCATTTTGAATTGTGTTTTGTGTATGGTGTAAGTGGTCCAGTTACATTCTTTTGCGTGTTGCTGCCCAGTTTTTCCAGCACCATTTGTTGAAAAAGTATCCTTTTCCCATTGGATATTCTTTCCTGCTTTGTCAAAGATTAGTTGACCATGTAATTATGGATTCTTTTCTGGGTTTTCTTTTCTGTTCATTGAGCTGTATGTCTATTTTTGTGCCGGTACCATACTGTTCTGGTAACTACAGCTTTGAAATATAACTTGAAGTCCGGAATTGTGATGCCTCCAGCTTTGCTTTTCTTTTTCAAGGTTGTTGGGGCTATTCAGGGTCTTTTGTGGTTCCCTACAAACTTTAGAATTGTTTGTTCTAGGGGCACCTGGGTGGCTTAGTTGGTTACGTGTCTGACTTCAGTTCAGGTCATGATCTCACGGTTCATGGGTTCGAGCCCTGCGTTGGGCTCTGTGCTGACAGCTCAGAGCCTGAAGCCTGCTTCAGATTCTGGGTCTCCCTCTCTGCCCCTCCTCCACTCACGCTCTGTCTCTCAAAAATAAATAAATGTAAAAAAAAAAAAAGAGTTGTTTGTTCTAACTCTGTGAAAAATGCTGGAGGTATTTTGATAGGGATCGCATTGAATAGGTAGACTGCTCTGGGTAGTATAGACATTTTAACAATATTTGTGTTTCCGATCCATGAGCATGGAATGTCTTTCCATTTCCTTGTGTCCTCTTTAGTTTCTTCTACCAGGGTGTACCGTTTGCAGAGTACAGGTCTCTCGGCACCCTGGTTAGGTTTATTACTCGGTATCTTACTCTTTTTGGTGTGCGTGTACATAGGGTTGTCTTCTTAATTTCTCTCTCTGCTGCTTCATTATTAACATGTGGACGCGCAACAGATTTCTGTAGATTGAGTTTGTATCGTGCGACTTCACTGACCTCGCTCATCGGTTCCAGCAGTTTGCTGATAGAGCGGCCGCGTCGTCCTGAGCGTTTCCGTAGGTAAGTGGCGGACACCGCCCTCTGCCAGCGGTGACGGCTTCTGCTCCGCAGGGGCGTCTGAGCGGCGCTGAGCTCCGACGAGGAGAGAGAAAGATCTCCAGCGAGTGCGGTTTCCTCCCGTGTGCTGCTCGTGTTTCCGTTTCTCTCGTTCTTTCCCTGTTACCGTTTCTCGTGAGCATATTTCCAGCTGGGTGTCTGCACTTTCTTTCTTTATCCTTTTATGCATGTGTTATGCTTTGTGTGTGTTTTGTGTGTGCGTGTCTTTCATTACATCTTTATAGCCAAGGAAGTTTGTGAAAAAAATGAATTTGCCTAGACATTATAGCATCTCTAGGTATACAAGTCTCTTGAAATGAATATACTTCATGTGCCGTTGACTTGACTCCCTTTAACAATAAGAAAAAGGATTCACCCATTCACTTACTTTTCTAAAGCTTTAGTGAGCTTCTGTCATTAGCCCGGTATATTCTCGTGCTGTGGATGCAAACATTCAAACTTCGTCTCCCCTAGAAGTCCTCTTTGTAGTCGGCAGTCCTGAGTTCCTTCCACCCCTAGGATACAGACTGTGGATACATATATTGTGTAATAATATTTGTTTTGGTGAAACTTGAGATGTATTGGGAAGAGAGTGCATTTAATTGTGGGCAAGACTATGAAATAGGTTAAAAAAGAGATTTTCTAAGGATATGAGTGAGTAATAATCATGATGATAGAGGAACCACAAATCAGCCAGAGCAATTAGTCATTTCTATTAACCCATGTCTGGGATGTTAGAAAACGACAGTCTGAGATGAAATAGTTATTAATTGGGAGAATAAACTATTCCTTAAAAAAATACTTTGCTTAAATTTTTCACTGTTTGACTATAAATAACCATTCAAGCACGTTTTGTTTATGTTAATCATTTTGCTTTAAAATAAATAAAGTAGTTGTTACAGCGTGGAAGTCATTGTCTGGAAGACATGAAACAATTTTGAGTGAGGCAGCTTTTCACTAGAAGAGTCATTCGTGCTAAAATGTTTACTGAGGACCTTTAGCCTTCAGGAACAAGGTGTGTTTGCTGGAAGTGGAAATATTTTCCCCCCAAAAGCAGTGATACTTTATCCTTTTTGGGCTATGGGCTTTCCCTCTCCCAAGCGAAATGCATGTACGTATTTAATAGAATGCCTTACATACTTTCACGAGGATCCCACCGTGCGGACCTTACCTTTTCTACCCAGTAGAAACAGACATGTGAGCACAAACTATCATATGTTAAGTGATTCCACTGTGAGAGACATAAGGATTGGGGGAACACAAATTAGGGCAATTAATTTTGCCTAGAGATTGGAAAGGGAAGGAGAAGTGAGTTGGGCGAGAATCCAGATTATGAATGGAGTTGATATTTTGTGCCAAAATAATAGACTAAACATAAAAAAACAGTAACAAAACCAAATGCTGGTAAGGATGTAAAGAAACCAGATCATTCATCTCTTCCCTGCTATAATTTAAAAGCAAGAAACCCAAAGACGTTGAGTCACCAGCATAGGTATTTTCCACACAGCTGCAAGTGAAAATTCACAGTGAACTTGGCCGCCATGCGCTCACGCAGCCGTCTGTGCAGCTGCTGCCTCCGTAGCCCTCCTGCCCTGTGCTCACCTGCTCGCAGGGGCTCTCGTGCAAAGCCTTTCTGAATACTTTACAAGGAATGTTTTCGAATGCAATAGATACTGTCCTTGCATGAAGATACTGCCTTTGTGATTATAGGAATAAACCCAAATAAAATATGAAAAGTAAGAAAAAAGAAAAAAGAAACCAGACCATTGATACATTGCTGATGAGAATGTAAGATAATATAGCCACTCTGGGAAAGTTTATAAAAATAAATGTGCATTAGATAGCATACCAAAAACACAAGTAAGAACATTTTAAAAATAGATAAATTAACCTTTTTCAAAAGTAAAAATTTTTGTGCTTCAAAGGACACTGTTAAGAAAGAGAGAAGAGAACCCTCCATAATAGGAGAAACTGTCTGCAGATTATGTATCTCATAAGGGACCTGTATCCAGGATATAAAAGGCAACCTTACAACTCAACAATAAAAAGATAACCCAGTGTTTAAGTAGGCAAGGGATTTGAATAGATATTTCTCCAAAGAAGATATATGAAAAGCCAATAGCACATAAAAAGATGTTTGGAATCATTAGCCATTGGGAGAAATTAAAAGTAAATGTTAAAAGTATTTAATTTAGTGGGACGCCTGGGTGACTCAGTTGGTTAAGCATCTGACTTCGGCTCAGGTCATGATCTCGCGGTCCGTGGGTGTGAGCCGTGCATTGGGCTCTGCGCTGACAGCTCAGAACCTGATTTGGATTCTGTTACTCCCTCTCTCTTTCTCTGCCCCCCCCCCCCCACTCTCTCTCTCCTTCAAAAATAAATCAACATAAAAGATATTTAATTTAGTGATTCATATGAAAATAACTTAAAAGCATTTTTAGTGAGAAGAGTGCCATTGTTTTACAGTTCTGCAGAGTCTTACTCCCTGATTTCATAGAAACTAGCAGGATTCTCCCGTGTGTTTCTGCATTCAGTCTGTTGCAGTTATGTTGTTTCGGCTGAAATAGAAGAAGAAACTCCTGCTCTTGTACAGATGCATAGTTAGAAAAGGAAGGAATATCTTAATGGTGTTTTCAGATGATTGTAGGGGTTATTATTTTTTGATACTACATCAAAATTCAGCAGGTGATCATTTCTTATAAGATGAATTGTCAATGAAACCTTTATATTCCATAACCTTAAAATTCATTGATCTGCCTTGTACTTTTTTTTTTAATGCTTATTTATTTATATTTGAGAGAGAGAGCTAGAGTGTGAGTAGGGTTAGGGGGAGAGAGAGGGAGAGAAAGAGAATCCCAAGCAGGCTCTGCCCACTGTCAGTGCAGAGCCCAGTGCCCGATGTGAACCCACGAATCATGAGATCATGGCTCAAGCCAAAATCAAGAGTCAAAGGCTTAACCCACTGAGCCACCCAGGCGCCCCTGATCTGTCTTGCACTTTGAGTGGAACTTTTACCCTTTCTTGATTTTGTAAGCATCCTGTATAGGTCATTTGGAAGATATTGGTTCACTGAATTATCTAGACTTTCCAAATATTAACACATATCATTACATAATATTAGAAAATTGCATTCAGGGGTACCTGGGTGGCTCAGTTGGTTGAGTGTCCAACTCTTGGTTTGGGCTTAAGTCATCATCTCACGGTTTGTGGGTTCAAGCCCCACGTGGGGCTCTGTGCCGACAGTGTGGGGCCCTCTTGGGATTCTCTCTGTCTCTCTCTTGCTCTCTTTCTGCCCTTCCCCACTTAAATAAAGAAAGGAAGAAAAAGAAAATTGCATTCATTAATATTACCACCAGTGTCTCAACAAGAAAGTCATGCTCATGCTAGTGGATGCAAAGCTTCCAAAATTCTTATTTTCACTTGACAGCTCAAATGTTATCATTTGCAATATATATAGTCAACTGTTTTCTTTGAAATGACAGATAGGGGTGCCTGGGTGGCTCTGTCGGTTAAGCCTCTGGGCCTTGACTTTGCCTCAAGTCATGATCTCATGATTCATGGATTCAAGGCCCACATTGGACTCTGCTCTACAGTACAGAGCCAGCTTGGGATTCTCTCTCTGGCTCTCTTTCTCTGCCACTCCTCAACTCTTGCTCCTTCTCAAAATAAGTAAATAAACTTAAAAAAAAAAAAGGGGCAGGCTTACTTTACAGAAAATATTTGGTGGATACCCAAACCCAAATAACAGTAATTTGTCAGTCTGTTTCAAATAAAGTGGTAATCGATAGAAAAGTGAGTAGTTCAGCTCCCGACTCGGTTGCTTAAGTGCCTTTTTTAGAGACAGCTCTGAGGCTCTAGGGGGCCAGCGACTCTGGTTTTTACATACTTCCTGTTTCATCACGGAGAATATTAATAATTGCTACTGCATTGACATGCGTATTTTTTTAAGTTTATTTAAGAGAGGTAGAGAACGCATGAGAGGGGAGGAGAGAATCCAAGCAGCCTCCATGCACAGAGTCCAGGAGCGGGGTTCAAACTCACAAACTTGTGAGATCACGACCTGAACCAAAACCAGTTGGATGCTTAACCAGCTGAGCCACCCACGCGTCCCCGCAAGGATATCATTCACTGAGATTGGCCTGGATTCATTCCTGCTGCGAGTCTGTGGCAGGGAAGCGCACCGTGGCTGTGGTACCGTGCGGCGCCACCGCCTTGGTTATTCACGCAGAGGCCAGCGGTTTCACCTTGCTCCCTCACCAGCAGTAGAGGTTTCGGGACTGATAAAAGGCAAATAGTATTACTATGAACATAGCCTTACCTTGCAGATTTGCTGAAAGAGTCTCACGGATCCTTGCTTCCCTAAGGCAAAGAGCTAGGTAAGAAATGGGGCTTCTGGGGGGCTCAGTCAGAAGCGCCCGACTCTTTATCTTGCCTCAGGTCATGATCTTGTGGTTTGTAAGATTGAGTCCTAAGTCGGGCTCTGTGCAGAGGCTGGTTGGGATTCTCTCCATCTCTTTCTCTCTCTCTCTCTCTCTCTCTCTCTCTCTCTCTCTCTCTCTCTCTCTCTCTCCCCCTCTCCCTCCCTCTCCCTCTCTCCCTCTCTCTATCTCTCTCTCTCTCTCTCTCTCTGCCCCTTCCCTACTCGCTTGCTCACTCTCCCTCTCTCCCGCTCAAAATAAATAAACATTAAAAAGAAGAGCTAGTTAAACAGCTATTGTAATATCAGCCCTATAGCTAATTGATTTATATTATAAGCCACTTTTGGATACCTGCTATTTGAAAGACTGTAATATCCTGGGGGTTTGGCAATGAACAAAATAGATGAAAATACCAGCTATTGGAAAGCTGACTTATAAAGGATAAAGACAATAAGTGTTAGGGAGAAAAGTAAGGCAGAGAAAGGAAAGGACGTGAGTGTGTTTGGTGGACAGTGTCTGTGCAATTTGACTAGAGTAGCCAAGAAAGGCCGCACTGAGAAGGTGACATCTGACTGAGGATTGGAAGGAGGTGAAGGTGAATGTCATGCACATATTTTAGGAAAGGACGTTCGGGGTTCACAGCAAGAACATGGTCGGTGTGTGTGAGCAAGAACAGAACACGTAGCGGAAAGAACCAGAGAAGATGATGTCAGGGAATTAAGTAGCAGGTCAAACCATGTACAGCCTTCAAGCCCGTCGAGGTGACTTTAATTTCACTTGGAGATTAGAAGTCATCAGAACGTTTTGATGTGCGTCTTAACGGGATCGCGGAGGTCTCTGTAATGAGAACAGACTCGGAGGGAAGAGAAGCAGAGCGACCACCCGGGAGGTGGTTGTAATGATACAGACAGATAACGACGGCCTGGACTGACGCTTCGATCCTGGGTGGGTTTGGAAAGCAGAATCGGTGGGCTTCACTGGTAGACTGGCATGGAGGATGAGAAGGTCTCTAGGCCCTTTGGCCTGAGCACTGGAGAAGGATGACTTTGCCACGGGGACGGGGAAGGCTGTGGGGGAGCGCGTTTGAGAGGTGGATCAGGGGCCCTGTTCCGGTATCTTACCTTGGAGAGGGCCAGGGTCCAAGGGAGTATATTGAGTAGGCAGTTGGATAGAAGAGTCAAGGCCAAGGCAGTGGGATGGGCTAGGAATACAAATTTGGGAGTCACCAGCATGCTGATACTGTTTAGCCCTGAGACTAAGTGAGGTAACCGAGGAGTGATACAGGGAGATGGGAGCAGCTAGTGGGGACTTAACTCTTGGGGTAAGAAAAGGGACATATTTCGTGTGGACAGTAAGAAAAATGGAAGAGGCCATGATCATTCTGGGTTTCTATTTGGACAACTAACTAGAAACTGATGACGTTAACTAAAATAGGAAACCCAGGAGGAAAATAAATTGTAGTTTAAGGACCTATAGAATATTCCAGTGGAAATGTTTGGTGAGCATTTGTAAATATGGGTCTCTTTAGTTAAAGTTTGAGAGATTTGAGCCAAATGTGTATTTCAAGTTATGGGACTAGATGAAAATGCCAAGAGAAGAAAAGAGATTTGCCTCTGAGAACTCCAGTATTTATGTGTGATGGGGCTGGAGGGCAGCAGAAAGAGGGGGAGAGCCCAGGGAAAATGAGGACGATGAAGATGAGAGCTGGAGGAGGCGGAGTGGGAAGTGTGAGATGCTCCGGAGAGAAGTAGGGTGAGGGCCGCGTAAAATTAGCAGAGGGTTCGACAACTCGAATATCGTATTCATAAGGACAGTTTCAGCGAGAATGGTGGGGCAGAGCCAGTTTACATTACTTTGGGGATCAAGTGGGTGTCCACGGATTTATGACTCAGTCTATTTACTAATATAATACTGTGATTAAACTAATTAAAACTAACGTTTGGGGGAAACGCTAGGTCAGATACTAACCAGCAATATCAAATATGTCTGAAATGGAATCCCCGCACCGGGCTGGCAGTGGTTCTCGGTTGTAAACAACAGAAACTTACTGTAACTTAACTGAAAGCAGAAACTGCTTACACTACAGAAAAGGAATTTACTGGAAGGCTGTTTGTGCACAGACTGCCTGTGCATGCTGGAGAGCTCAGCCCGGAAGAGTGGTGGGAACCAGACACAGCCAAGAACACAGCCACAGTCAAGAAGCTGGGTTAGGACGGCTCATCACTGGCCACTCCCACACCCGGCCGCCAGGGACATGCTCCCATCGCTGGGACGAATCTAAATCTGGTGCCCAAGACTTTGAATTCTGTGGGAGGATCTGATTGGCCGAGCCTAGGTCACATGTCGGTGTCCTAGTTGCCAGAGTGCTGGGAGAGAAATTGTGTAGGTCCCCTGCAGGCTTCTGCGGTATTTCCCTCACAAAACCCCACAAACAGACAAGACGCTCGAGTGCTGGAAAGCCAAAACCAACAGCCAGTACTATAAAAACTGAAGTACAAAATCTTAAAGGTTTAGGGAAAGGAATTTGAAAGTCACGTAACCAAAATGACGGTGATTTAGTCAACTTAGGAATTCACTCCATGGCTTATTTTACTGATACTAAATATCAGGAGTATCAAATTAGAAACTTGGCTTTGCTCTCTCCTGCTCTGTACCTAATCGTATACAGGCCCTCAGATGTCCTCCTCTCTCCCCGGATCTTCTCTGGGCCCCGGTAACCTACGCTGGATCTAGGGTGGCAGCCTGGTCAAACCGGGGAGGCAGGAGGAGGCCGTCCTAGCACAGCTCGTGGTGGGAGCACGGTTCTAGGAGTGAGGCTGGTCTCGGCTTGTCCTGGATGCATATTAGGAAGAGGGGTGACCTGGGGGGAGGGAGTGGGTTGGAGAAAATTACAGTCAGAAGAGCAAACTGGGCTGGGGGGTGGGGGGAGTGTTTTTGGGCCACAGCCGATGTCAGTGGCTGGGCCGGGCCGGGGATCGGGCGGGCTGGGGACGCGGCGTGTGCGTGTGCGTGTGCTTGTGCGGGGAGCAGCCGAGGAAGGCGTGTGCGTGTGCGGGGAGCAGCCCAGGAAGGCGTGTGCTGCGCGGAGAGCCACCGCGCTAAGCCTGCGACAGCTAGGCGTGTGAGGGCGCGTGGGGGCGCTCCCGGGGGGGTGCTGTTTTGCTCTGCTGGGGTTGGTTTTGGCTTCAGTCCTCGGATTTAATTTTATTTTCCAAGGTGCTTCTCTGCCAGAAGAGACCACTAGGAGGCCCCCACAGAGGGAAAGACTGTGTGTGATTTAAATAAAACTGGACTTTTTTTGCTTGCCCTTTTTTTTAATAGTGACTTGATGCAGTGATACATCTAAAAGAAATACAATTCCAAAACCTCATCAACGTGATAGGTAATGTGAGGCCTTTAACGGTGTCTGATACTGTCAAGAGAATATTAAATAAAATAGCAGCAGTGCCCTCTCTCACCCTCGCTCCCCCTGCGGCCCCGCAGACACACACCAGAGTCACTGTCCTCCCCCCGGCGCACAAAGGCAGCACCCCAGGCTCGCCCTCTCTGCGTCCATGTCTTTTCCACTCTTCTCTTCCAACTTGGAGACACCTCCCCCTGCTTATAACTTATCCCTTTATAAAACCAACTGAACTTCTCCCAGCTCTCCCCTCCCTCTGTAACCTCACCCCTACCACACGTATCGTTCAGCAGTGCTTAAAAAAAATCCTTAGAGGGGCACCCGCGTGGCTCAGTTGGTTAGGCATCTGACTTTGGCTCAGGTCATGATCTCACGGTTTGTGGGTTTGAGCCCTGCATCAGGCCTTGTGCTGACAGCTCAGAGCCTGGAGCCTGCTTCAGAGTCTGTCTCCCTCTCTCTCTCTGCCCCTCCCCTGCTCATGCTGTGTCTCTTTCTCTCTCTCTCCAAAAATTCTCTCTCTCTCCAAAAAAGAAAAAGAAAAAAAATAAACATAAAAAACTGAATGGAAACTGAGAACTCGATGTTTGTGACGAGGATGCGGAGAAATGTGCTGGGTTCTGGGACGGGCACCTGTGTGAGATGAAGGCAGAGCTCATCCGAAGTCTGGGGACAAGCACCCCCCCCCCCCATCCTTAGCCAGGCGTGCTGCTGACAGTCCTAACTCCACTCCCACCGTGGGCCCTCGTTCAGTTTGGCTCTCCTGCTCATCACCCAGGATCTCAAGAGAAAATTTGTCCACTGAAGTAGAAAAATCAGATTATTACAGATTATAGTTAAATCTTTAGGGGCTTTAAAAGAAACTTTAAGGGACTTTTTGGGGTTTTTTTCCTGTTTGATTTTTTGCCTTATGAAGACCAATCTTTCCCTAAAATGTACTTTAGGAATATTTTATAGTCCTTCCTATTTGTGTGAAACACAGATCAAAATTACTTTGGGAAGAAGAGGAGCAAGACATGTAGTGGGGACCGAGGGACTCTCCAGACACAGAATCGCGTGCGGGAGGTGACTCGAGAAACGCAGAGTAAGCGCTTTCCTCCCGCTCCAGAAAGTGGTGGCGTCACTGGTGTGAAGAGACTGCTCAGCTAGAATGGCACCTCCCTTCCCGTGCCGCTGGGATGGTCACACACATGCACACAGCATTGAGACCACTGTTACACAGGTTTACACCATTTTGTAGTTTCTGCCAAGAACTTGAAAAAATTATATTTAAAAAAAAATTTTAATGTTTATTCTTTTTTAAAAGATACAGACTGCAAGCAGGTTGGGCAGAGAGAGAGGGGGACGCAGAATCCAAAGCAGGCTCCAGGCTGTGAGCTGTCAGCACAGAGCCCGATGCAGGGCTCGAACTCACAAACTGTGAGCCGAAGCCGAAACTCATGACCCCTGAGCCGAAGTTGGGTGCTTATTAAACTGACTGAGCCACCCAGGCGACCCTAAAATTTTTTTTTTGTCTCAACCCAACATTTCCCCCATTTTGTACAATACCAAGTAAAATAATTTTCTTAGATATCAGAATTGAACTTTTTCTTTGAGGTGTTTCCTGTGCTGTCTCTTCTGAGAGACCTCGTGGCCTCAGTTCACTGTGGCTTCGCTGTCTCCTTCCCCACCCGGCCTGGCTACCGTGGTAGCATGTCTGTGGGCAGCAATTTAATGTTTAGGAGGTTCACTTCCTACCAGTCGTCCTGAGTAAAGTGGATTTTCTAGAACGAAACATCTCGTAAACAGTACGCGCGACAGACCCCTGTGGTTAAGCTCTCCCTGCATCTAGGGTTTGACCTTTCTCCTTCAGACAGGGTTTTGGACCGCCACACTGTTGGCACTCAACAAATGATGATTGATGACCAGTTTCAGGGGTCCTGCTTCATTTCCCTAGATCACACGCTCTCCAGCTTTTGAAAAAAGTTTTGAACTTGATTAGCTCGAGTTAGGAAATGGAGTAGTACGAAGTACAGGGTCAGAGACTTGGCTGGCCTGGTCCCTGTTGAAAGCATCTAACCAGCGTTTTGTCTGGAGCTTTCTCTAGGGAAAACCACCCTGCGTGGTTTAGAACTCTCCCTGCAAACTCTTATTAAGAGAGAAGACTGATTTGGAAGCTACACTTGTCTTCTTGGGAAAGTATTTACAAGAAAGCATTTTGACCAAGAAACTAAATTAACTCTACTTTTACTTTTTTATTTTTTTAAGGGTTTATTTATTGAGAGAGAGATTGAGAGAGCACTTGGACAGAGGAAGGGCAGAGACTGAGGAAGAGAGAGAGAATCCCAAGCAGAGCTTGGGCGGAGCCTGACTCGAGGCTCAGAACTCAAGAATTGTGAGATCATGACCTGAGCCAAAATCAAGAGTTGGACATTCAACTGGCTGAGCCACCCAGGTGCCCTCTAAAAAAGAGGCATATTGGGGCACCTGGCTGGCTCAGTTGGTAGAGCATGCAACTCTTGATCTTGGGGTCATGAGTTCAAGCCCCACTTTAGGTGTAAAGTTTATCTAAAAAATTATATTTAAAAAAAGGAGAGAGGCATATATGTAACTATTAGGTTGACTTTATGAAATTACTGATATTTGGTCCATAAAAATAAAAGACAAGTTTAGTTGTGCGGTAGAACGTTAGACTTTTTTGTGTGACTAAGAGGGGAGGTCCCGGCCAGTTGGGCAGGTTTGGGGGCTCCTGCAGAGTTTAAAAAGAGAACCATACCTTAAAATGAGTTTGTATTTATTAGGATTTCAAGCTAATGTTTGCTTTGGTGACCTTGGCAGCATTTATCAGGGTTGAGTGCGGTGTCCGTTTTTTCCTCTCTCACATGTAAACCTGGGCACAGTCTCCACAGCTGTTGGGCACTGATAGTTCTGACTGATCCTTCCTCTGGCCAGCGCGCACCAATGGTGCTGATGCAACCTAATGTTCCCTTTTATTGGTCTGTAATTTTACTGCGTACGTTAGAGGCACAAATACTGCATTCATATTAGCTATTTATATTAGCTGTTTCTAGTTCAGTGGTGAGTAATGTACTTTGTTTATGTTTTTGCTATCATGGGAAGCCTTGCATCATAGACATTTTAATAGACTTTAAAAATGATTACATTCCACTTAGTTTTACTATTTTAAAATGGTGACATTCATTAGTTTTACAACCTCGGTTTTTGTTTATTTGTTTGTTTTTCTTTACCTTTTTTTTCCCCCAGGACATATGACTGTGTGTGTGTCTGTATATTTTAATGATTTCAATTTTTAAAAAAATTTTTAACATTTATTTGATTTTGGGAGACAGAGACAGAGTACAAGAGGGGAAGAAACAGAGAGAGAGGGAGACACAGAATCTGAAGCAGGCTCCGGGCTCTGAGCTGTTGGCACAGAGCCAGATGTGGGGCTCGAACTCACAAACCGTGAGATCATGACCTGAGCTGAAGTTGGACGCTCAACCGACTGAGCCACCCAGGTGCCCCTGATTTCGAATTTCTTACATTTGCTTTTTAATTGTTTTAATGTATGAGCGCATCTGAGTTCTGATCAGCAGTCAGTACAGCTCTTAGAAAACAACATAAATTCACAGTGTTCAACTGTGATAAGTGGCTTCGAAAGGCCCACCTCCTGTGGCTGCTTTGGGCCTCCTATTTCCAAGCTTTGGTAAGCTCTTCTCTGAAAGAGACTTGGGAAGAGAGGTGAGGGAGAGCAATTCTGGAAAACAAAAGCTCCCCAGGAGAGGGACATAGATTAGAAAGACTTTAATACGGGGCTATTTTTGAAATGAGGATGGACGGTGTTTTTAGTTTTGATGTAGTTTTAACTGTTCGTGTTGGAAAAACCATGCCCGTCTCTGGAATCCAGCAGACAGGGACCAAATATAAAATGTTAAGAGGCTGTTGTTGTTAGTATGAGCCTGACATGCAAAATTGGACTCATTGAGGCCCACGCTGATCCAAGTAAAAGCTGGTCAGAGTCACGATGCAGCCACCAGCAGACTGCTTCTCTCTTCCCCGGGAAAATACATTTCCTTTCTGTCAAAGATAAGGGCCTCTAACCTTGGGTCAGAGTTTCCTAATACAGGAGAAGCTGTCTTACCTCGTACAACAGAGACTAGGGGGTGATCTATCAGTTAACAAAATTGGTTAAAGCAGATCAAGATACATTTTAACTTGGTTTCATTTAATTATATAAATGTGGACTTGTTTGCCAAGTTTTGACGTAGGGCCGACCCCTTTTCTTTAAGCCCCGATCTGCGAGAGCCCCATGTTACCTTTCTGGTATAAACTGCACTCACGATGCATCTGCCATAATTTCCAGGGTCAGTTACAATTCCTTTAAATTAGAATAAGAACTCAGAGGTACTTTTGAAGCAATCTGAATGCAGACAGGTATGGTTTTTTTCCCCCAGTATCTTATGGTTGTCTTGCAGTGAATGAATTTTTTTAAACTATTCACTTTTATTTTATTAAATCTTATTTTCCTTTTCACATGTTTTTAAAAATCAATTTCTGTTTTTTTTAAATTACACAATAACACTAACAAATACAACGAGCAAAAATAGTTGTGGGAAGAACACAACTAGTTATGAATGTTCAGTTGTACCATGAGCATCAGCCGGTAGATTTTAGAAGGGAGAAGGAAGGGTCATTTAATCTCAGCTGTCAGCTTAAATCGAGGTCAATGTCAACTCAGCTCTACACGGACATGTAGAATCCACATTTGACGACACTTAGTAGGACCTTAACTTTATTTTGAATTACCGTTGTAACCTTCGGCTGAGCAAATGCGGTCCTTTCCTTTTGGTTAGTCAGTCTCCAGCGCTTTCGCCCTCTTAAAAAGAAACATAACTTCGGATGTGGCATTAGGCACTCATATTTTGGTTTTCTTCTAACAAAGGGCTTGGAAAAGGGAACTGGGAGAATTGTATGGAAATAGCATATTTTCTCATGCACGATATTGCATAACTTTGGAAAACTGATGCTTTATTCTCACAGTGAAATGTTTTGGTGTTTTCCCACCAGTGTTTCTCTGACTTCTTCTGGGAATAAAAATAACAATGTGTTGATGATTATATCCGTCCACAAAGTTTCCTCCCTCATGGTACCCCCAGCTCAGTCCTGTAGCAGCTTTTCAGGAGAGCGTTTGAAGATGTCCTGAAGTTCGGGACAGTGCCAGAATAAAGCTCCTTTGTTTCTGAAAATGTCATCGATAAAACTAATGAACTAACGATGTGCTAATTAAAAAGGAGTGGGGTGAACACAGCTGGGGAGGAAAGAAGTGGTTCAGAATTCACTGTTGTGTCGGGGGGCATTTAATTTGAGGAGGAGAAAGTAGATGTTAAATGAAGTACCAGCACTCTCCCAGACGGGTGTCTGTCTACATTATTTTTTAGTATAAGCACGGTTAGAATCCGTACTGTTCCAGCGTCGGTCCTCTGCGGCTCTGCGGGCACAAGCACTTTAAAGTGATCGATCCCCGCCCCATGTGCAAACTTGACCAGCTAGAGGTAAGGCTGGTGAACCGTAACAGTCGTTAGGCATTCTAGATGTGATTCTTCTTTTTCATAAATAACAGTGTGTTTTTTGGCTTTCTCCCGCAAAAGTACCTACTTTGAAATTTAATGAAGATAGAAAGTAGGGGACAGTGTGTTCCGAAAGTCACGTTTAAAACCCATGTTTAGTATGGCATCGAGATGTGAGCCGGAAACTCAGATTTAAGTCTGAGCCTGACTTAACCCATGGCCAGTGGAATCTAAGTGTGTTTATTTGTACAGTCGCTTTAATTTGGGGCTTGCAAGTTTGTTGGTTTGTTTTCTCATTCAATTTGAGGGGCCCTGAAGCAGCATTTTAATGATAGGGATTATCCTATTTATAATTTTCATGGCATGAGAATCAGCACGTTTTTTTTCTTGGCTATCTTATGTTATCTTACTCAGAAATGTGTGATCTTTGTGTCTAACAATGCACTTAAAAAAAAATCTCCTCTGCTGCCGTGTTGGAACCTGACAGGACAGACTCGCTCATCTTTCCCCTGCTTTTTGAAAAAAAAATCTGTTCTCACAGAAATGTTGCCTTGAGTTAAGCAAAGTACAGGCAGTTACCGGAAACGTGTTCTGGACAGTTCTGTCCGTGTATGTTCATTTCAACTTGATTTTTGCATTCTAGATTTTTTTCTCCTCAGCTTTGCTGATGATCGCATTTCATAATCACATTGACCTTCAAACTGAGTTGCACTGAATTTTTGTCAGTCCTGCTTGGGGTGAGCCCTTTCCTACAGCAAGTTTGTGGAAGGAGTGATGAAGGCAGGGGGCAGGGGAGCAAGAAGGAAGCGAGAGGGGTTAACGGCTCCGCCTCCGTGTAACCGTGCCCCCTCACGTGGAAATACTAACGTACACGGTTTTCTTTTTTCCTTTTGCTGTGACCCTCGCTGTGTTTGCTAGGAAAGCAAGAGTTCTTCATGGTCCAACAGTAGTTAATATCAAAGTCAGACATCATCCACTTCGGGACACCTACAGACTGCAGATGTACATACCTCTTCCAAAACACACACACGCCCTCTTTTTTGAAGCCAGACTCTTGGCTCATTCATAGTTTTGGTATTTGTGTGGTTGGAAACCAGGAACTTCAGATGCCACAGGTCACTTCGAGATGATCACAAGTTAGCAGTATAACATTTGGGACTTTAAAATTGTGCGAGACATGCGTTGATAATTTTTCTTTAACTCTTCCCCTGGACTGTATACTTTTTTAAGGGCAAGAACTATCCATCTTCTTGGTACAGACTTGTGGCTTCCCCGAGGAAGTCTAAGGCTTGGTTGCTTCACAGGGAGAAGGGGAGGCTAAGCAGGCCAGGCTCCAGGCTCCCGCCTTACTTCAGTGAGAACCTCTATCTTCTGTAGCAGTAGTTTGGGATCGGGATTTTCGGGGGGTGGAAATGTTCCTCTTCTTTTAAAAAAAAGTGAAGATGACTCTATTCAGTAGATTAATTTCAGTATCTTGTGATACTACCTAGTCTAGCTTCCTCATTTTACTAGATTTAAAGTTCCTCTATTCTGGGGTGCCTGGGTGGCTCAGTCCGTTGAGTGTCCGACTCTTGATTTCAGCTCATGTTATGACCCCAGGTCATGGGATCGAGCCCCGCGTCAGGCTCCACACTTAGTGTGGGTTCTCTCTCTATCTCTCCCCACACCCGCCCCTTTCCCCTGCTCAAGCTCTCTCTCTCTTTTTTCTCTCAAATAAAGTGAAAAAATAAAACAGTGCCTCCCTCAGACTCCCTGACCGATAGCCTGTATGGTGCAGCACGGCATATGTGTGTCGCCTTCTTGTGGGGGACGGCAAGAGTCCTCGCCGCACCCGGTAATGATGGACACCCTGCAAGTGTTGGTCGCGCTGTGAGCGAGTGAGTCACAGGATGATTTGTAGCTAATTACCTCTAAGCCCGGTTACAAAAGTGTCATTTTTTAATGATACCAGTGAGACGGTGGCGTGTTACAAACTCTGATGTCAGCCTGTCGTAGGACTAAGCCAATTGTCACAGCACCTTGTCCTCTGTTCCCCTCAGGACCACCTGCTGCTGCCGGCCACCGCCCATAACAAGACCACGAGACCTAAGATGTCCATTGTATTACCAGCAATAAACATAAACGGTGAGTTGAAATGTTGTTCGCTAACAACACGGAACTGCTCTGTTTAACCCGTATTCTCTAGAGTGACAGACATTCAGAGTGGTCGGTTGGTCATATATACATCCATGCATTAATCTTGAAACATTTTCCAGTTTTCACAAAATATTATTTTTAAATTCCTCTGCTTTAAAAAAAGCTCTTAAAAAGTAAAAGATTTAATTAGATGTTCCTTCTAAAATTACTGTGTTGTTAAGAGAAAAAAATTCACTCTCTTACTTACAAAATTGAAAAAGTTGGCATCTTGACTGCTCTGCAGACTTATTTTCTGCGACCTTTCTGCTTGTGCACACAGCGTAAGGAGTCCCGGCTGGGCTCTGAGAGTGAATCTGTAAGCTGGGTCTCAGGAACTCGGGCGGTTTCTGTGTATTACATAAATGGTGACATGACTCCCAGATCCGAACGTCAGGGGCCTGTTAATGTCTAGTCCGCGGTACTGCTGAGTCTGAAGCTTCTAGCGTTAACGATTGCATTTTGTGTTCCTACTAGTGCTGTGTATTCCAGAAAATACATATAAATGCTGTAACACCTTGGTGCCATCTAAAGATGCGAAGGCATCTTGCTCGTAATCTAGAAAAAGAACAAAAGCTCAGAAATCATTGTAGTCCAGAGAGAAAGTCCCACAAGGAATATACAAAGTACTAAAGAAGTTCAGTAAAGGAGACATTATTTCCAGCTGGGTTCTTCGTGGCGCTGAGAAATCACTTATTCCCAGCACCATCCGTGCCCCAGCGCCGGCCCTGTCCCAGCGCCATCCGTGCCCCAGCGCCGGCCATGCCCCAGCGCCGCCGTGTCCCAGCGCCGGCCGTGCCCCGGCGCCATCCGTGCCCCAGCGCCACCCGTGCCCCAGCGCCGCCCGTGTCCCAGCGCCAGCCATGTCCCAGTGCCGGCCATGCCCCAGCACCTCCCGAGTCCCCAGCGCCACCCGTGCCCCAGCGCCGCCCGTGTCCCAGCGCCATCTGTGTCCCAGCGCCTCCCGTGCCCCAGCGCCGGCCGTGTCCCAGCGCCGGCCGTGCCCCAGTGCCGGCCGTGCCACGGCGCCACCCGTGCCACGGCGCCATCCGTGCCCCAGCGCCGGCCGTGCGCTATAAATGAGCACAGCGAGTACTGTGGACCACTTGCTTTCTCTGACACATCACATGAGGCCCTGATGAAACGGGGGGATTGGCCGTCCCTCTCAAGTCCAGTACATTTTCTGTCTAGGAGTAAGAACCTCATAGTGGAGCAGCAAGTCAAAAGTGAAAAGCCTTGGGAACTAACCAGCAGCTGCATCAGTTCACATTCTGATTGACGGTCATGGTTTAACAACCAAATACAACTATTAAAAGAAACCAACAGCAACACTGGGATTCTAGATAAGTTCTAGAAAAATTTAGTCTTAGAGAAAAGTATTAGATATTCATTGTACATTCTAAGACCACAGAGGACTAGAGGATTGCAATGAGCTGATTCCAGACCGCTTACTAGGAATGCCCAGGGGGCAGCTTTACAGATCTGAAATAAATCCTTTGTTTTGCTAATGCCTAAAAGAATTACGACATCTTCTTAGTCTGACAAATGCATTAGAGTAGGGGCACCTGGGGAGCTCCTTTGGTTGAGCGTCCGACTTTGACTCAGGTCATGATCTAACAGTTCATGGGTTCGAGCCCCGCGTCGGGCTCTGTGCTGACTGCTCGGAGCCTGGAGCCTGCTTCGGATTCTGTGTCTCCCTCTTTCTCTGCCCCCCCCCCCCCTCCTTGCACACTGTCTCTCTCAAAAATAAATAAATATACATCCCAAAAAAAAAAGACATTAGAACACTTTTTAAAGAAATAAACCATAACACTGACAGCTTCTCTTCAGTGAAGGAAGCTCCAAAGCTTTCGTGGGGCATTTGTACCCCGACTTCCAGGGCAGCACAGTCCAAAGTACGTGTTTGCACTCCACAGATTATGTTTAGGAAATCATCATCTGTTCTTACTTCATAGGCACCCAGGTTTCTCTGCTTGAACCATAATAGATTTAGGTTCTGGTCACCTTATGCTCAGAAAGGTGTTACTAAACCTTCCGAAAGACAGAATTCACTGAATTTTGTTCTGATATTAAGCGCTTATGTAAGAGATTTCCTGGTGTCGTTTTATAACAGTGAGCTGTCCATATTTATTAAGCCCAAAACAGTAAGATGCTGTTCGGCTCTGTTTATCTTGGCCAGGGAACTAATTTTTGCAAACGAGCCTTTCATGGATTTGAAAAATACAATCACTTAGAGGATCATTTCCTTTTTAATCTGACTTGGATTTCTTTGTAAATAAATTCAGGGGTTTTTCTCTCCTTTTTAGGATATAGTAAGCCATTTGAAAAGTTCAGATTCAAATTCAGGAGATACTGGTTGAGTGAACAGTGTGTGCTGAGCGCCGGGCGGCGTCCTCGGGCTGGGTGCTGACCTGTGCCTTCCCTGCCTGCTCTGAGCATCGTGCTCACGTTTGAATCTCATTTTGCCTACCCCCCTTGTGTGCCTGTAGGGGGGGGGGTATCCTTGTCCCCCACTGCAACTTCCAGATTCGCCCCCCTCCTGTCCCCGTGGGTCCCCCTAACGTCTTAAACTGTGTAACACCAGGCTGTACTCCTCTAACCCCTGTCGGTTGCCGTCCCCTCCCCCACCATCACCGATGACCGGCCGCACTGCTTTGCTGGCTCTCTGTGCACGTCAGCATCCGCATGGAGGGCACATCCGGCACCGGCCGCTTCGGCCCCAGTTCCCGTCCGCATGGTCACACTCTAGCCCTCGTCACATCGGTGGTGGCGCTGCCCTTGAAAGCCCACCTCCTCGCGTCCCGCTCGTCCTTCCCTCTTAGAAAACCCACACGCCAGCTGCTCTCGGACCTCACGGTCTCTGGTCCTCTGAGCTAGCACTTCTTCTGTCTGTCACACCCTAGTGGTCACATAGCCTTCCTTCTCCAGCCCAGATTCCACACCCCGTACTTGGCCCGTTCTCTCGCAGGCCCCTTACTCCCTCCCTTCTTTATTCTCAGGTCTTGCTTGTCTGTAAACCCACCCTAGTTCAGCCCAGATGCCCTCTTCGTGCCTGCCCTCTCCGTGCCTGCCCTCTCCGTGCCTGCCCTCTTCATGCCTGCCCTCTCCATGCATATCCTCTCCGTGCCTACTTTCTCTGTGCCTACCTTCTTCATGCCTCCCCTCTCCATGCCTACTCTCTCCATGCCTCAAGCAGCTGGAAACTGCCAGAAAACACCGTCTAGTCAGGACAAGTAGATGCCTGGCGAGTTTATGACCGTTAATTCCCAAAGAGCACCAGCACTGCCAGTCGCTGCTGGTTAAGTCACTTGCCCTGTGTGTGACCCAGGGATTTCTCCCCCTCGCGTCCCAAATCTGCGGCCTCCCCTCTGCCCACGCCCTCTCCTGAGCTCAGCAGATGCTGCCCCGAGATGACAGGGGCGCTCCCAGAACCGGCCCCCACCCCCACCTCGCCACGACCCACAGGTGCATCTGCGCGCCCCGGAACAGTCTCTCCTGGCGGCTCTAAGTCTCAGTGTGTGATTTATTGGGCCGGCGCCGCCGGGCAGGCCAGTTCATCCTTCCATGGCTGCGCCCACCGCGACAGGACAGGTTCCTGATACCTTCATGGTGGAGCTGGCGAGAACGCCATGAGTAGAAGTGCTTTGAATAGCGCCCGGCTCTGCTCCGCCTGGTCGCTTGCGCCCCTTTGTCATGGTTGTCGTCATCACCGTCACGTGAGGGGGATTCCTTCCTTCTGGGCCCTGCATCCCGGCCCCCCTCAGTCTCAGGGTCTTTGCTCCTGCACCGGCTCCCCTTCAGCCTCTTCTCTGCTGCCCGTTCCTGTTACAGCCTCGTGTCCCCACACTGGGCCTTCACGGCGCCACGGCCGCCCCCTCTGCTGCCTTTCAGAGAAACACTCTCGAAAGGTCACTGCCTCCAGTTGCTCCTCTCCCATTCTCTCCTCCACACTCAGTGTGGTTTTTCCTGAACCATTTTGAGACTATGTTGCAGCCATTCTTACATTTTACCCCTGAATACTTGGATATGCATCTGCTGAGAAAGGGGTGTTCTGTATCAGCCCAAGGAAATAACTGCACTTAAAAAAATAAGTTTGGGGCGCCTGGGGGGCTCAGTCGGTGGTGTCTGACTTCGGCTCAGGTCATGGTCTTGCGGTTTGAGTTTGAGCCCCACATCTGACTCACTGCTGTCAGCACAGAGCCAGCTTCAGATCCTCTGTTCCCTCTCATCCCCAGCCCTTCCCAGCTCATGTTCTTTCTGTCTCAAAAATAAGTAAGTTCAGGGGCGCCTGGGTGGCTCAGTCAGTTAAGCGTCCAACTTTGGCTCAGGTCATGATCTTACGGTTCATGGGTTCAAGCCCCACGTTGGGCTCTGTGCTGACACCTTGGAGCCTGGAGCCTGCTTCCAATTCCATGTCTGCCTCTTTCTCTGACCTTCCCCTACTTGCGCTGTCTCTCTCTGTCTCTCACAAATAAATAAAAAACATTAAAAAAAATTTCTAAAAATAAGTTTAGGAGTGCCTGGGGGACTCGGTTAAGTGGCCAACTTCAGCTCAGGTCGTGATCTCACGGTTCATGAGTTCGAGCCCTGCATCGGGCTCTGTGCTGACAGCTTGGAGCCTGGAGCCTGGAGCCTGCTTCGGATTCTGTGTCTCCCCCTCTTTCTGCCCCTTCCCCACTCACACACATACACTCTTTCTCTCTCAAAAATAAAGATTAAAAAATAAGTTTAGCATTGATACTATACAGTAATATATAGTCTGTTCACATTTCCAATTTGCCCCCAAAACACTCTTTCCAGAGACCGCATGTTACACCCACTTGTCACGCCTCTTTAGCACCCTTTCATCTAGAACCCTGGCCTTTTAAAAAATTTTGTCTTTCATGACGCGTACACTTCTTAGAAACCGGGGTTATTAAGGTCTGACATACACACAGTAGAAATCAGCAGTTTCCGCGCACAGTGTCCTGGGTTTTGACAGGTGTGAACAGCTGTGAAGCCACCGCCCGACCACGATGCAGACGTTCTCCTTACTTCAGAGCGTCCCCGGCTCCGCCTTTGCAGTCACTCCCCTGACGTACACTTTTTGACATTCCCTCCTCTTGGAACACTTCACTCTGTGTGCTCTCCCGAAACCCCGGCTTGTCCGGTGTCCCCGGTGGCTCCTTCTCAGTCAGCGGAGTCGGGCTCTCCGCTGTGAGGACCGCACGTTTGTTCGTTCCGCTTGCGGGTTACAACCCAGCACCTGCGACGCCGTCTGGTGTAAGAACATGGCCGACGAGGCCCCTCGATCCGTGCCGGTCCCTGTGACGCTCACCTGCGAGCTAAGTAGTACCCTCGTTTCGTAGATGAAGCCGGTGGAGCTCAACCGGGTAGTTTGTGCGACTTCTGCGGACACCGCGTGCCCGAGAGCCAGGATTTAAGTAGTGCGTAAGAGACACCCTGCTGAAGGAGTGTATTGTTATTTTGGGGTCAAAGATGTGTGAATATCAAAATATTTGGGATTCCAAAATCTGAGATAGGTTTTCATCCACTCTGTCCCTTCCTGGGTCAGGCTGTGCACCCCGGGGGAGAGCAGTGCCACGCGGTAGCATTATGTTTGAATTCAGTAGGCACACACTTGTTGGGTGACTGATTAAGTAAGCTACGTGCTATTTGGTCATTACCTTGTGGTCACTTGAAAGATTTTAATTCTTCCCGTGATAAAAAACAGTTGGCAAACACAGTTTAGTCTAATCTTTTCAAATGTAAATTAATTTAAATGTGTACTAGTTACTTTCTACATCATTGGTTGAGATTTGGAATTCACTGTAAAGAGCGAACTGAAGCCTCCTTTTCAACACCTGTTCCACAAAGGAAAATGCACGCAAAAAACTGAAGTAAGAACTCGCCAAGATCCATAAATGGATTTCTCTGGCTTCTTGGGGGCACGAATTTGACAAGCAGCACTATGTCACTTAGAATCTGGAGAGTGTAAGTCATGTGCTCACGGAAGCATTTGGGCACCGTTTGTTAGAGCAGAGGCGTGTGAGGTCATCTCTAACATCAAAGTTTTCCATCCTGAGCAGTGTGAGGGTCTGAGAAATTTGAATAAAAGATATTTTCCGCCATTTCCGAGTTCAAAAGTTACATGTAACTTGCAAAGGAACATGAGCGGTGGGTTCGATCCCTCTCTCTGACTTACGTGGGTCCTGAGGGCTTGGAGAGGGTGATAGAAGACATAAAGTCAAGTTTTATTGATCAGTTCGTTTATGTAGATACCCTGTATCCTAGACCAGGGTATTTGGGAAGAGGAATTTGGCTTTCCAATTTTGGCAAAATATGTTAGATTCCCAAGTCAATATCGGGTCTTACACCATAACATATAATGATTCTACTTTGTGGTTTTGATCTGTGGAAAAATAAGTCTATACAAGAAATAGCTAAAGAGACTAAGATATGGGTGTGAAATTAATGCCATTTAGAAAATTTCAGTTAACATCATTCTGTTTTCTCTGCCAGTTTAATTCTTGTAATTTGCTTCATTTTGCAATCCCTTTTTTTACTTGATTTCCTTTGTCTTGTATGACCATTGGAAACAGGCTAGTGAAGCTGTAAGAGTCTTTCTTTGAGGGAATTCTTCACGCTGAAAATTATTACAGTAAAATAAAATGCTAGGTATGCTTTAAAAAAGCTTTAAAAAAGGATTGCAGATGGTTGGCAGAGCAGTGGATGATAAATTAAAGGCTATTGCTATTTTTAAAGAAAGGATTCTGCAAGTTTTCTGTATACTATAAGTCAACATTTCCTGCTTTTAAATTATTTCCACTTATGTTGTGGTAAAACTGTACATTTCCTTTCTTTCTTCATAAGTAATTCAACAAAATGAACCATAATAGAGATTTTTTTTAATGATTTATTTCTTTTTGAGAAAGAGAGAGACAGTGTGAGCAGGGGAGGGTCAGAGAGAGAGGGAGACACAGAATCCGAAGCAGACTCTAGGCTCTAAGCTAGCTGTCAGCACAGAGCTTGATGTGGGGCTCAAACCCACGAACCGTGAGATCATGACCTGAGCTGAAGTCAGACGCTTAACCGACTGAGCCACCAGGCACCCCTCGAGATCTGGTTTTTAACGGTAGCTACTGTGTAGCCATCTTTGAGAGAAGGAACACAGCCGTTAGCAGATAGGTTCCGTAACTTGACCACCATTTTTACTGATGGGGTTTTACTGTTCTGTGTCCCTCTGCGTGTCCTATACCTTACCTACGTTAGTGTTGTACCCGAGTAATAAAGACACAACTCTAACTCAGATTCTACTGGGGCCGTAGGAAGGGTTCACATAGGTGAACAAATGACTGCAAGGCTAAACTGTATTCATATTTAATCTCAAAGTAATTCCCATGTAAAGAAAACTGAGAAGAACTTACTAGCGATGAAACATCTTTGTAGTTGAAGAGGATGTCATGGGAGGGCAGGAGACAAACCAACTAAATACACGTGTTGCTTCTAATAATAAGAGAATGTTGATACAACTGCTTTTGACGATCACCAGCTTCGTAAAACTCTGATCCCAGAGAAAACGGGTTTGGACGCTGTCCTAGTGAGACATGTTCTCCACAAGCAGGCCGGTCGTCCCGGGAGTCGTGCCTGAAGGTTGTGCCTTTTACTCTTAGAAAATCCTTGTTTTTCCTTAAAGGCCTGCACGTTATCTACTTTCCTAAAATATATTTGCAACCTTGCATTTTCTTTCAATTTATCCCATGTCCGTGTTCTATAATTGTGTCCAGACAGTTGAGTGGAGCCTTCTCTTCAAACTATGTTTTAAATTTTTTAAAAACGCAAAAATATTTGAGTTTTGATTCACTACTGAAACCGGTAGCAAAAATTCCCACATTGAGAATTTCTACTGAGAAAAGGAGAAAAATGACACTACTCACCGGGAAGGAAGATTCTTTTGAGTGTTAACACTCCCTGTACTAGCTGTGATAAACACCACCGGCACGAAGACCCGAGTTTTCACTCCAGTTCCCCGGACTGAATCGGCTGTTTCCCAGTGAGACGGTGATCACGTACGGGAGGCAGAGCAGGACTCAAACTGTCTTTAGAGTGTGGGTAAAATCCGGGTCAGTTCCTCAGGTCCCGTTTTAGCCTCCCTTCTCTGGGATGCAGAGTCACCAGCGAGGCCGAGACCAACAGGTGGTGACTGAGATCAGTTCCAAACCAGCAACAACATGCTGATTGATTTTTAGGAGGAATCTGTTAAGTGCTGTGTAGTTACAAATCATCGCGCCTCTGGCATAGGATCAAAAATTTGCAGGATAGGAGAGGAAGTAGAATCTTGGGGACTCGCATCACCTGGTACCTTGGAAGGTAGAACCTGAGCGGAGCTGTAAAGGAGACTTCGAGTAGGATAAGGAGACAGATGGGTATTTACATAAGGATCGCATTTAGCTGTAAGTAGCAGAAAACCTCAACTAAGTATTGGTTTAAATAAACTGGATTCGTTTTGTCTTATATATTAGAAGCCCACCCAGCAGTGCGTCAGCCTAGTTAGTTGCTGGTGTTGCTTCAACAACTTAAGGATGGTTGGACTGAGGTTGCCCCAGCCCTCCTGGCCTTTCCCAGATGTCCTCAAAGTGGCTGCTGCAGCTCAAGCCATCACATCTGTATTTCAGACAAAAAAAGGAGGAAGGCATGGCATCTATCGGGAAAGCAAACCTTGTCCAGAAATTTCTAGCAGACTTTGCTCATGCCTCATGGGTCATAAACTGTGTCACATGCTTATGCCTAACTTCAAGGGAGGCTCCAGAAGACAGTGTTTTAACCAGGCACACTGTGATCGGGGGAAAATGTGACTTGGTATGGGAGAAATGGGTATGGAGCGGACAGAAGCCGCAGCTGCTGGCTGCGGCGCCCCATCGTGTGCTCAGCTGGGACTGAGTGAAGTGTCGGGGGGCGTGGGGAAGAGGGGACGCGTGTTGAGGAGGATGAGAAATGGGGTTCACGGCCTGAGACGCAGCTGCGTGACTTCGGTCAGTAATGAGTGAGGGCGGTGGCTTGAAGCTCTCCAACATAGAATGACACTGCGAAGGCCCCGTTAAGAGACCGTTAATCGACCTGAGGTCTGTAAACGAAAACAAGAAGTTGGGAGGCAAGCCGAGCCGGGACGCATCGCAACAATGTTGGGGCGAGGTTGTTAAAGGCCTGGAATGGAAAGGAAACGTGTCCAAAGACCTTTCAAAGGGAAAGTGTTGTGCTTGGCAGCTGAAGGAGGGAGAAGGAGAGGCCGATTCCATGATTCTGGGGTCGCTGTCCCATGGCCGTTCTTGCCGCCCTCGTTTCCTCCGCTGGAAGTCATCGGGGCAGCCGTTTTTAACCCCTCCCCAGCCGCTCAGCTGTCCCCACTTGGCGTCGCCTCTTCCGAGTCAGGTTCTGGAGTGGGAAGGAGGGTGAACGGGGGACCTGCCTTCCTGTCCTTGAGGCCCATCCCTCTGTTGAGAGAAAAGTCGCTCTGAAGGCGCACTGGCAGTGGCACAGGTGAAGTCTTCTCAGCAGTAGTCTGTCTTTCCTGTTTTTGATCTGCTAATAAACTGTTTAATCTGTGGGAACGTTCGCGAGTCTCCAGAGATTTCTGTGGGATTGCCTTGCACCGCACCTTCTAGGATATTCGTCCTTCCTGCCTCACCCAGAGGGGCCAGTCCCGAGGCCCCCTGCACCTCGCTGACCTTCCAAGTCCCGTCAGCTTTCGCTGAGGCCACTTTCCCTCTGTCTCCCTTGCAGCAAAAATCTGTTTCTACTCAAACAGATGGTTTAGCTTTTGACTAATAAAAACTAGAGATCAGCATCTATTTGAGCCAACAGAGTTGGTCTGAGCTTCCTACTACTGACTGTTCAAAACCTGAATCATTTCTTTATTTTAACATCTTGAGCTCTTCAGATTGGATTTATCTTTGTCCTGGAAAATCAAGGGTCTTAGTGTAGTGTGTCCAAAGACTTAGCCATCTCACATAATATCCAGTTTCTGTCTCCCCGAGGAACTACTTAAGCCCAGGGCTCAACCCCTCTGTTTTCTCTTGTGCCGCGATAGCAGCTGGAAACGGTAGGGATCCTGACTCTCTGCGGAGCGTGACAGATAATTTCTTTGTTACTGAAGACACAGCTGGGGACGGACGCTAGGCCAGCATCATCTCGGGGATACACTGTCATTCTGTCCACACTGGGGAACGCCCCTCTTCTTCTGAATCTAGAATGTTGCAGTTGACAATATGGATACACATCGTTAGAACTTTCGCTTTGGGAAACTTGAGTGCATCAGGCAAGAATTGCCTCTGGACTTAACCAAATGTCCATGGAGATATTTTCTTCCATATTTATTACAGATTTTACAATCTGAAACAATCGCGTGCCTTAAACATAAGATTTAGATTAAATAATGAGGCAGATGCGAACTGTAAAGTAGTTCGTGCTAGGGGCGGAGTTGGTAGGACCATCCTGTTATTCTGAGGATGTTTTCATCCCCTTTACTACCCAGCACAGAACCTTGTGGGAAACAGGACCCACTTGGTATCACTGCAGTATAGATCAGGACAAGGAAAGATGCATTAATATTCATGTTGTCGGGCCATAATCCCAGGGTTAAAAGGCTTTGTACAGTCATCCATGGTAACTCCCTTCCGGTGTTAGGATTTTCTCCGGCACTTTGCCCAGCGGCCAACCACTTAGATACAGTTCCCTCCAAGGACGCGGGCTGCCTGCTTTAAGTAGCGGTTTGTGGATTGCTCCTTGTCTGTCTCTTCCTTACTCTACCTATAAGTCCATAGGATTACATGTAAATACGGTCTTTCGTCCACACGACAGACTTTCAGCCGCTTCTGGTCCGCATATTTCCCCTGAGGCTTCAGATGCCAAGGCCTTCGGTCTTCAGGAGCTGCCCTTCTCGTGACCCGGGTTCGGGATGTCTCCATTCTGGCTGTTGTCTTCTGGCTGGGTTCCGGTTTCCCCACCTCTGAAGGAGGGCTGTGGACCCCGAACATAATGCAGCGTCCCCAAATTCTGTGTGGTGCACTTCAGTTGGTGACACCAGAGTGGTGTTCCCAGGTCACGTCGTGGGTTTGGTCCGTTCTAGGCCGCGGCCCCTTTCATGTATATTAAACCCACGTCTCTTCCGTTTTCCTTCCCGATTTTGATTTTGGGGCCGTTTTTATCCTGATTTAACATCTTTGTGATAAAGTGTTTTTTCTTTTACTTTTTTTTTTTTTTTTTAACATTTATTCATTTTTGAGAGACAGCACAAGCAGAGGAGTATCTGATAGAGAGGGAGACACAGCATCTGAAGCAGGCTCTAGGTTCTCAGCTGTCAGCACAGAGCCAGATGCGGGGCTCGAACCCACAAACCGTGAGATCATGGCCCGAGCCAAAGTCGAATACATAACTGACTGAGCCACTGAGGCGGCCCCCAACTTGTTTTTTCTTAAATCCCGTACTCAGAGATCCTGGAAAAGCTCCCCTGAGCCCACAGAACAGGGTTGGTGCCCCTCCGCCAGCTCCACTGCCCAGAACACTCTGCACTCTGACGTGCGTACCGTTCACAGGATTTATCATCAGTAGCGTCTTGTCTAACTTCCCTGGCAAACCGTAGGCTCTTCAAGGTTAGGGACCCTGTTGATTTAATGTTTTTTGTTAGTCCTAGTGCCTTCCGAAAAACACGTGCCTAACACACAGTCGGTGCCCCTCAGAATGGGTTGGACTGAGTTAAATGTGCACAGCCTGTCATTGGTATCAGGGAAATGATCATTTCTTCATACCAGCTACTGTCATTTGTATCCAAGAAAAAAAAAGTAATTAAATCAATTAACAACACACACACACAGAGTGATCTTTGAACTGAATCCTGAAGGAGTCACACGATTGGCCAAGTGCGGGAGACTTTCTGGGACCGGTATGAATAGGGATTTCGGAGAAAGAAACTAGTTAGCCTGCGCGGGGGATTAAATAGGGTTTCAGTGCTTCGGCCTTGAGGTGCAGAGGGAGCCGGAGCGGCCGGTGGGGTCAGGCCACGAAGGCCCGAGCACGAAGCAGAGTTCTGATGTCACCCTGTGGGTCATAGGGAGCTATGAAAGATTTTGGGCAGAGGAGAGGCACAAGTAGAATCCTGTTTCAGACATTTCCCTGACAGCAAGGGTGGCGTAGAGCAGGCAGCGATGCTTTTACAGACACGACAGTTAGAAAGCCACAGTCATGGAGGCAAGACGCAGCGTGTGAACACGCAGATGACGTCACAGTTTCCGGGGGCCGGGGGTGTGGGAGCAGCTTAGCGGGGCGGGTGGGGCCCCAGGTCCCTCAGGAGGCTGCAGTCAGGCTGCCGGTGGGGCTGAAGGTCGGATTGGGGCTGACGGGTCTCTTCCCAGGCTCACTGGGGCGGCCCGCTTCGCTCCTCGCCATAAGGCCTCGTCCTGGGGCTTCCCCAGAGCCCCTGACCCAGAAGGGCAAGAAAGTGAGCGAGTGAGCGAGTGAGCGAGTTCCCCGAACAGAAGCCAGGCTTTTAAACCCAGTCTCGGAAGTGACACCTGTCTCTCCCCCTGCGTGCTGTAGTTTATTTCGTGGGCTGAACCTGGCTGGTCGGAGGAGGGGCCACACCAGGTGCCAGTACCCCTGGGTGGGGACAAGGGGCGAGGGCACATCCTGGAGGCTGCTTACCAGCTGTCTTGTCCCAGTACGGAGAGTAGGTCCAGAAGTCGAGAATATTGTGGGGGCTTTATGGGGACAGAACAGAGTACCTCACCCAGAGTGTATCCTGTCCGTCGTTTCTCCCCGCTCATTACTGCCTAGTGCACTTGCCTGACCGGAAGGTCAGAGCATTAAGACCCACCGTGAACGCTAAGTAATGGTCGGAGCGCAATCCTGGCGTAGGTTCCTGAGCTCTGATCATCTGGCTCCGCATTTGTTTACGGTCACACACAGTGGTTGCGCGTACACTGTGCTGAGTACTGCGCAGATTTCAGGGGTGCCCTACGGCGTGATCTCTGCCTTCAGGGGGCCAATAATCCCGTCGGGAAGCAGGACCTGCTGGAGGGGAGAGAGTCCCAAAGCGGGAAGACCAGCTGGGGACGGCCTCGCACGGCAGCCTCCTGGCACAGGGGAGAAAACAGGTGGGGGCAAATGGCTGATGGGGCCGTGACCTGAGGCCACGTCTTTGCCTCCCCCTCCCCCAGGGACCACGTTGAGTTGAATGTGAAAGGTAGTATTTGTCATACCACTAGGGACATTCTTTGAAAACAGAAACAATTTTTATATTTGAAGCAAAATGACCTACTGGTGTTTGATATGGAGGAAGGTGAGGCATGTCTTCGAAGACATTTCCTTTTTTTGTTAGAAAACCACCTCTCTCCGCCATGATCACTGTGTGGACTTGAGCTAAATTATCATACGTGAGTAAAACAGAATAATCCCCAGTGCCACCCACCTTACAGCGTTTGGAAGCAGGGGCCACCCTAGTGGACAGTGAGATGGTTACATAAACTTCCCTTTTTTTTTTTAACGTTTGTTTATTTTTGAAGGAGAGAGAGAGCATGAGCAGGGGAGGGGCAGAGAGAGAGGGAGACACAGAATCCGAAGCAGGCTCCAGGCTCCCAGCTGTCAGCACAGAGCCTGACGCGGGGCTCGAACCCACAAACTGCGAGATCATGACCTGAGCTGAAGTCAGACGCTTAACCGACTGAGTCACCCCGGCGTCCCAGACGTTCCCATTTAAAAGTGATAAATATCCGTGGTTAAATAATGTAAAAATTATAGTGAAAAATTATGGGTAAAGACAGGATGTAAATATGAGCTATGTGGTTAGAACAAGAGTAGAAATAAAGAAAATTAAGCATGTACGAGATCTACTCAGTATATATCTACCACAGCTTAAGATATTTGGGAGGGTTTTTTTCTTCCAAAACAAAATGCTTTTTGATCATCCATTGCCTTTATCAGTAAACAGTTTACGTTGCAAGTTCAGGTTTAGTTCCTGTGTTTTGAGCCCCCGCCATGGGTATTAAGCACATTGTGGCGATCTTTGACATATATCATTGCATTTGGTGCCCAGAAGGCTCCGCAGCAGGATGCTTTCCCTGGTGCACAGCTGTGGTGGCTAAGAAACGCAGGGAAGCATGAGTGAACTTTCCGAAGGGTCCTTAGCAGTGAGCTTCCTGGGCCCCAGCACTGGCTCCTGCCAGCCTTGCCCTCCGCACAGTCTGCGGCCAGTGAAGACAGGAGAACTAAATGCCAGTTTATGCTCCCAGAATTCCCGGGTAACGGCCACTGCGTTTGTGTTCCAGTCATCTATAAATATTTTAATATTAAGCACATAATTTGGCATGCTGGCCAACAGAAGGACGACATATTTATATTCCTAAAAGACAGACACACTCACCCATCAGTTCCCTGGAATTTCCATGGTAAACCAAGAAGACGTTTCCACCACTACCTAAAATAGGAAGAAGCAAGTTGGGAGTCTGCAGCGGCAGCCGCCTTCCTTCCCGTTTACTGATTGAAGCGCTGCTGTATAAATCCATTCCATCCACGTTCAGTGGACTTTGATTTCAGAGTTTGCTGGCTGTCTTCAGTACTTAAACATACTTCTTTTTTTCCATTTTCTAGTAAATAAATGTTAGTCATTTCCCTAAACTAGCTTGTCCCAGACCAATAGATCAGTTCCCCGTTCAAAATAAAACTTACCACTTTGTAGTAACATTAAGTGGTCTGTCTTCTCACGAATGAGGTCGCTGTCAGCATTTGTGTAGATGCGGCCATGTTTTTTCCCAGGAAAACGGGCCTGCAGTCAGACTAAGATAGCTCGTAAGTTCCATTAGAAGGACCAGGCTGTGGGGCGCCAGGGGACTCAGTCAGTGAGGCAGCCAACTCTTGATTTCAGCTCAGGTCATGATCTCACGGTTTGTGAGTTTGAGCCCCGCGCTGGGCTCTGCGCTGTCGGCACGGAGGCTGCTTGGGATTCTCTCTCCCTCTCTCTGCCCGTCTTCATCTCTCAAAATAAATAAACTTAAAAAAAAAAAAAGTAGTAGGCTGTGAGCATGATCTCTTGCCCTCTCGGCTGCATTCGGTTAATCACGTTCTTGTGACACATTCTAGCAAATGTTCTGTCCTGTTAGTGCTGTCTTCTCTCTCTTATCACAGAGCCTCGCTCAGCATACGGTAACACGCCCTACCTTTGTAAACAGCCAGCTTGATTCCATGTTTATTAAGAACCTACTAAATGTTAGATGTCATTTTATGAGCAAGGATACATTTAATATTAAAATTATACGTAGACCCCTGCCCTCGGCAAGCTCACAGTAGCTGCTCTTATCTATAGGTCTCCTTTAGTTTCAAATAACGGGGTATTTGAGCAGAATATGATAACATAAGCAGAATTTCTAGGAGAGCCAGAGGATTAGACTTGGAGGTTTGTGAAGCAAAAAGCAGAGCCCCAAATTACCCCACGGAGCCCACACCATTGATAACACAGATTCCAAATTCTGCTTCCGGAACCACTGCCATGGCTGGGCCTTGAAACCAGATACTCCTGCTTCCAGGGCCACCCCGCCCCCTCCCAGAGAAGTTTCATAGCATGGCTTCAGTGTGGTCTGGAGCCTGGTACATCTGGTTGGCAGTGCCTGGGTCACGTGCCCACACCTTAGTTACAGGGGAGTCTGGGAAATAAAGTATCTGGTACTGTACTGGAAAAATCTATAGCTCTCCCCTCCTGGATCCTCCTCTTCTACTCCTCACACAGATCACTCAGAACGCTTCTCGTCACCATGTTGGGGAGGCGGTTCCCCTACCAAGCAATGCTCCATGACACCAGCTCAGCGTCCTACGGTTTGATTCAGTTCTACCTGGAGATTGCATCTGGTCCAGGGCTGAAGGGCTCCATTCCAGATGGAGGAGGAGGAAAGGAGAAATACCATAATTTGCCTTAATGTCACTAAAAGAAATGGTGCTTTTTTAAAAAACGTGTTTTCTGGGGCACCTGGGTGGCTCAGTCGGTTAAGAGTCTGACTTCAGCTCAGGCCATGATCTCATAACTCGTGAGTTCGAGCCCCACGTTGGGCTCTGTGCTGATAGTTCAGAGCCTGAAACCTGCTTCGGATTCTGTGTCTCTTTTGCTCTCTGCCCCTCTCCCACATATGCTCTGTCTCTCAAATTAATAAACATTAAAAAATTAAAAAACAAAACAAAACCAAAACGTGTTTTCTGGTGGGAATGCAAACTGGTGCAGCCGCTCTGGAAAACAGTGTGGAGGTTCCTCAGAAAACTAAAAATAGAACTACCCTGTGACCCAGCAGTAGCCCTGCTGGGGATTCCCCCAAGGGATACAGAAGCGCTGATGCATAGGGGCACATGTACCCCAATTTCACAGCGGCACTTTCAACAATAGCCAAAGCATGGAAAGAGCCCAAATGTCCATCAACCGACGGAAGGATCAAGAAGATGTGGTTTATATATACAATGGAGTACTACCTGGCAATGAGAAAGAATGAAATCCTGCCATTTGCAGCAACGTGGATGGAACTGGAGGGTGTTATGCTGAGTGAAATAAGTCAGTCAGAGAAAGACAGATACCATGTTTTCACTCATAGGTGAAACTTGAGAAACTTAACAGAAGACCATGGGGGAGGGGAAGGGGAAAAATAGTTACAAACAGAGAGGGAGGGAGGCAAACCATAAGAGACTCTTAAATACAGAGAACAAACTGAGAATTGGTGGGGGTGGGGGAGGTGGGGGAAAGGGATGAAGGGCACTGAGGAAGGCACTGTTGGGCTGACCCCTGGGTGTTGTACGTAAGCAATGAACCACGGGAATCTACCCCCAAAACCAAGAGCACACCGTATACACTGTATGTTAGCCAACTTGACAATAAATCATAGAAGAATAATTAAAAAAATAAACGTGTTTTCCTAAACCATTTAATAAAACTCCAAGGCTAGGTGATGGGCCCTGAGTTCATAAGGTCCTAAAGAATGTCAACTTGAGGCTCATTTGCTCTCTGCAAATACAGAACTGTCTTCGGAAATAACATACAGGAAAACGGCCCACGCTTGGAGTCGAAGCTCCCGGTACTCACCCTGCTCAGCCCTCAGCCAGATGTGTGACCTGTTAGCACATAGTTCAGTTTTAGCGAGATGATTGAGGTAGGTGATCTTTAGTCTCCTGTGGGCTCTAAAATTCTGTAACTTCTCCGTGATAGGCCAATGACCGTTATTTTTACTTAAATTAATTGTAGGTTGTAGAAGGCCAGTAAATCATGAGTTTATTTTTTGATGACAGTAAATTTCCATGAACTCAAAGAATTAAATCTTCATCTTCCACTCGGTTTTTTGTTGTTTATTTTCTTAAACAATGGTATTTTCCCACACAGTACAGCTTAAGCATTCAAGCTGCAACAGGGGAAATACTCACTGAATTTGTCATCATTATTTTTGGCTTCTATTTTTATGAGAGCCTTGTTAGTTTCCTAGTTTCGATAATTTATTATTCAAATAGATGTTAAGCCGCAGTGTATCTGATTTAACATTTGAGGATTAAATTGCGTTTATGGAAATGGATTAGAATGGTACCATGTTTCTTTCAAAAATAGTTTTATCTTAGCATGAAACACCAGGTTCTTCATATTTATTGTAAAGTAGAGAATGTTGGAGACTTTCTCTACTCACTGATAAGCTCACTGTTTTGATCCAGTTGAGTTAGTGATGGAAATGGCCACACACTGTGCGATAATGAATGAAGTGAACTAAGCCAATAGATGCTGGACAGTTGCCACATTCTTCCGCCCACCAGTTGTGTGCAGGTTCCGTTTTCTCAACATTCTTGACATCACTCTTTTGTTTTTCTTTTGATTCTATTCATTCTGTGGGTGTGAAATGGTTGGTCAGTCAGTGGTGGTGACTCGCATTTGCCACCGGCCATCATGTTGGGCGTCCTCCCGTGTATGTTCAGTGGTCTTCAGATCACTTGCCCATTCCTCAGTGTGGCTATTTGTCTTTTTATTATGGGGTCGTAAGAGTTCTTTATATATTCCAGGTAAAAGTCTCTTATCAGATACATGATTTGAAAATAGTTTTCCTCATTCCGTGGGTGTGTCTTTCTTCAGCAAACCTTATTCTTAACTCTGGTTGTGTTTTGGTTTCCTGAACTTTCTGCTAAGTTTTCTAAGTGTCTCAATTTGTGCAGTAACCTGAAATTCTTTGAAAGTAGAACTGTATTCATTTTTTAAAAAATGTTTATTTATTTTCTTTTGAGAGAGAGCACACGTGAGGGAGGGGCAGAGAGAGAGTGTGTGTACACGCACCAAGCAGGCTCTGCACGGTCAGCACGGAGCCTGACATGGGGCTTGATCCCACGAACTGTGTGATGATGACCTGAGCCAAAAGCAAGAGTCAGACACTCAACCAGCTGAGTCACCCAGGTGCCCCTAACGTAGAACTAGATTCTAATTTAAAACTGTAACAGAGAAGAGTAGTTGTTACAGGAACCAACATTATTTATTTTTGTTTTTTAACCAGGGGCCCAGCATCGCGCTGAGTGCTTTATACCCTAAAAGGCAGGAATTCTTATTATTCCTCTTGTGTGAAGAAGCAGGCTGGAAGAGGCCGAGTTGCACTAGGAAACTGGAACGCCAGTGTACATTATGTTCCTAACTGATATTCATGTTGTATTTTGTATCTGTATATCCCACTGTCATGTTTTTAAGACAGTGTTATGTCACAGCTTCATTCTTCACTGATTAACAGCCCCTCGATCTTTCTCAGGCGTTCTGCAACCTCATCACTCACTTCTGCTCTTGGAGCTCTCCCTCTTTGAAATGGGAACTTCTTAGTTTTTGACCAGGTCTTTTCACTCATACAACCTTTTCATTTTTTTTTCTGTCCCCTCCAAATTGGCCCTTTCAAACTAATATTAATATTTGTCAGTATTTTAAAAGTACTATGAAGATCAGTTTGCTATTACAAAGTAATTAAATGTATATTTCAGGTATTATAAATGTCTTTCAGATTTTAGCCACTGTTAAGAATTTAACTGGTCTGTTTATCCTTTAAAATGTAGCTTAGTGGGGGCCCCTGGGTGGCTCAGTTGGTTAAGCATCCGACTTTGGCTCAGGTCATGATCTCACAGTTTGTGGGTTCAAGTCCCACATCAATCTCTGCTGACAGCTCAGAGCCGGGATCCTGCTTCAGATTCTGTCTCCCTCTCTCTGCCCCTCCCCCACTTGTTTGTGTTCTCTCTGTCTCTCAACAATAAACATACATTAAACAAAATTTTTTAAAGATAAAATGTAGTTCAGTGTATTAGGTGTATGTTGCTGTGTAACAAATTACCCCAAAACATAGTTGCTTAAAGCCACGTTTACCGTTTCCTAGTTCCTTGGGTCAGGAATCCAGGTGTTAGCTGGGTGCGTCCATCCCCAGGTCTCACCGTGGGCCGCTAGCTGGGGCCAGAGTCCCATACGGAAGGCTCAGTTTGGGGAGGATCCATGTCTAGGCTTACTCATGTCACTACCCTTAGGTTTCAGTTCCTTATGAGCTGTTGGAATGAGTGCCGAGCTTTCTCACCAACTGCTGGCCTGAGGCCTCTCCCAGTTCTTGCCACGCGCTCCTCTCTGTGGGACGGCTCACAGCGTGGCATCCGGCTCTTCTCAGAGAGAGCAGAGGAGAGTGCTCCCAGTTCCCAGTCGAAGCCACAGTCTCTTTCTTTCTTTTTCTTTTTTTAATGTTTATTTTTGAGAGAGAAAGAGAGAGAGAGCATGAGTAGGGAAGGGACAGAGTGAGGGAGACACAGAATCTGAAGCAGGCTCCAGGCTCCGAGCTGTCAGCACAGAGCCCGACGTTGGGCTCAAACCCATGAGCTGTGAAATCATGACCTGAGCTGAAGTCAGTCTGCAGAAAATGACAAGTAATCCACCAAAACCACACATTCCTTTTTCTTGACCATTTAATTGACCTCGTTTTTTTAAATGTTTATTTTTGAGAGAGGGAGAGGGTGGGGGAGGGACAGAGGGAGAGGGAGACACAGAATCCAAAACAGGCTCCAGGCTCCAGCACAGAGCCCAAAGCGGGGCTCAAACTCATGAACTGTGACACCGTGACCTGAGCCGCAGTCCCACGCTTAGCAGACTGAGCCACCCAGGCACCCCTAATTGACCTCAATTTTAAAGGCTCCTGGTTAGCTCTTTGCATACAGTTTTATCCATTTTATTGGCTTCACATCAGAGACTTGTTTGTGAGAAATGCTTCCATCATGAACACAAGCGTCTTGTTGAGCGTGTGGGATCTCCATGGTGACCCTGATTATGTCTGGTTAGTACGGGGACATGGCTGAGCTTAAATGGAAAATGTCTGCTACTAGCCTTCCTGTTTGCCTGTAGGTAGGAGCGTATGAGGGCCGTCATCCCGGAGCCAGCCCTGCAGTTATCTGTGTCTTCTCGGTGAGATTACAGACCACTCCTGCTTCTACACTCGTGTAGAGAGCCCCGTGGGCTTTCAGGACTCCTGTCAGGCACTCGTGGCTACCGGGTGTGCTGTGGGCTGGCTCCCTCCTTGTCTGTCTGCAGCCCGCCGGAAACCCACGTGCGCCTCTGGACCACTGCTGCTGCAGCTCTTCCGGTGCTTGTGTTTTCTAGAATATGTAGAAAGTTTCTTGGGCCCGTATCTCTTTGTCACCCATCTGTGCCAAGGACGTTCTAGAGTCCACAAGAGATGTTATTGTGGGTAAGTAGTCCTTCACCAGAGCCGCGGCACAAACCCAGCTGTGGATGAAGTTGGATAAAAACAGGAAGTGCCGAAGAAGTAGCAGGAAGTTCTTCATCCGGGGTAAAGACCCCTGACGTAGTAGGGGCTCCGCCGGAAGCGAGTTCTTCAGAGGGGCGTACCTGGGCGCCCCGTTGCTCCCGGGACTCCCTCCGTCCGGAGACGTTGCCCAGTGGTATTGGCAGGGCGTCTGCTCGGTGCGCCGCGTGCGTCCCCAGACCTCTTCAGGAGACGTGGGGCCACCACCCTCCGCGGGAAGCCCAGAACTCTCGGAAGCAGGGGCTCCACTGGCAGTTTCTTCCAGAGGAGCTATGATTTGGCAGTTTCTCTCCTTCCAAGCTCCCTTCTAATTGTTTTCCCCCTTGTTCTTAAGCTCAGTGATTTATTTCCCCCCCTCTATTTTTCACATGCTTGTGGAAAGAGCGAATGTATTTCCGTGGTACTTAGCATGTTGGGAACCGCACTGTCCTCCAGGCAGGAAGCGCATGCTGATCAGGTACCGCGTGTTCCGGGGACGGAGTCGGGCAGGCTTTCCCCGCCCCCCCCCCGCCCCCCCTCTCCTCCTGGGACACCCCCGCTGTGCTGCCCACCCCCAAACCGGCATTCCTCCTACCCCTCCTTCCAGTTCACCCTGTCTCACAGCGGAGAGAGTCTGACTCTGCGGAGCACTCCGGTCAGGTCCTCCCGGCCTTAGCTCCCCCTGCGGCTACGTGGCCGGCGCACGGTCCTGCTCTGGGTTCTCACCGCGCCGCCCGCGTGCAAGTCTGGTTTTGCGCTCATCTCCCCGCTGTATGCGGGCGCTGGAAGGGCAGGAACTTCGATTATTTTGTTTTGCCTCTGCCGCCAGCCCCCCGATGGCGCCTGAGAGGCGTCAGGTGCTTGGTACTCGCTGGCTGTTCCACCGCTTCTTCGCATTTCCCCACGGCGTGTAGCCTCCAGCGAGGCCGCCGGGGCAGTGACCCGGCAGCCGCCGCAGACCGGGTAAGAGTTCGGGGTTCGTGGAATGACCGCACGTGCGGAGTAGAGACGGGTGGACTGTCTTTCGTTCTCTGCCATCTGAATATGGGACCCAGGCGAGCTTGGGCTTGGACGTCCCGCCCCCTGCCCACCTCCCACTTTGCCTCTCACACTCTCTACTTTAGCAACACCTTGCACAGAGCGTCGCCCATGACTTCATGTATTTACTCATGCTTATCCATCCCGCTCTAGAATTTCCGCCACCCCAGACCAGGCTGAAGAAGCCTTCAGAGTTCAGCCCACGTGTCCCCTCCTTCAGAAAAGTGCACCTTGTCACCTCCTCACCCCCAGGCCAGGGAAGGCCCCTTCTCTTTGTTCTCGTCACACCATATGCACACCCGTATCACACTTATGCCACCGCGCTTTATCTGTTTACATAGCTGGCTCCCGGGCCGCTCGGCAGACGCCTTGACCGGGGGCCAGCGCTTACTCATCTCTGCTGCCGCAGCACCCAGCACAGTGCCCAACACAGAGCAGCCGCTAAATAAATATTTATGTAATTGAATCATATTGATCATATGAACAGACCCCCACTGGGAGAACATCTGCCTGGCCTTTCCTATCTGAAAAAGCCCTTGTTTCACATGGTCTGTTAATTGGGAGCCGCTCTGCTGTGCACGGTAAGTGGGGCATTTTAGTACCTGCTTAGCAAAGAAAGGTGAAATTGAGCATATTCGTGGTTCTCTTAAGATTACATCGTGGCCGTTTGTGGAAGAACGCGGGTAGTGACTACAGCGTATGGCCGTTTGGGGTCTGGGATGCCCCAGCTGCCGTCCAGGGGGCGTTCTGCATTGGGTGGCGTTCTGACAGGATGAGCTGGTGGTGCAGAAGTGACACGTCCCTGGCGCTGTGTGAAGACGCGGGCCGGCAGGCCTTCCCTGCTCTCAAGTCTTGATTAAGAAAGAAAAAAATCCCAAGAAAGGTGGATTCTTTTAAGAAGGTTTATGGCCTGCATTTTCTAACTCCTAAACCAGCCCGGCTCTCCTCCAGACCAGCGGCGGCCCCACAGACGACATGGTGGCCCCGGGTGTGCTCCTTGGGACAGGCCCCACCCTGTTCGCCGAGGAGCGTTCACTGTCCCCAGAAGGAAGGGCGGTCACAGACTCTGGTGAGAAGCACTGAGTCACGAGAAGGCGGTGGGGATAACTTACCCTCAAAATGAAAGAGAGATAGGAAACGTGCCAGGTTTCCCAGGGCTTTCTGAGCACTGAGAAAGGACTTAAAGTCTTAACACTTGGCAGGTTTTCCTTTCTGGAACCACTTCTGCTCTCCTCCCCTCTCCCTTCCCTCTCTCCCCTCCCCTCTCCATATAGTAAATCACAGAACTCAAAAGATTGGATAATTTTTCAAGATAAACAGATAAATCCCCCATTGCTTCCAGTGCCACCGCTTCCTCTGGATCGTTTCATTGTCATAGTGTAGGTCTCCGTCACACTTGTGTTAACAGTGGGGACAGGCCACAGATCCTTCACACGGCAGCCTCACAAGCACTAGCTCCTTCACCGGCACTCCCCTGCAGCCGCTGTCCCCTCCATCCGTGGCAGAGATGGAGAAGATCAGCCCGCGAAGCAGCGGGAGGTCAAGGCTAGACCCCAGGGTCGCTGATTGCCAGGGCTCTCCTGTGCTCTGGGCCGTTTGGTACTCGCTACCCGGAGGGGCGCGTGTCACCTACCGCATCAGGTGCGTGGCCCGAGGTTTGCTCTCCCAGCCACCCCGCAGGTCAGGTGTGACTCTTCCCTTTCCTGACGAAGTCACAAGAGCTTGCTTACTAGCTTCCAGTCTGCTGGCTCCAGACCCCTGCCGGTGACCCCAAAGCCCGGCGTCTCTCCACGTGCCACGCTGAGCCCCCCGCAATGGTGCGTCACGGCTGCTGTCACTCCATAGCCTGGACGTCCTCCACACACACACACACACGTTCCACCCTTAAGAACTTTGGAAACGTGAGCGGTGTTCATACCCTTTGCGGCAGACAAGACACTGGCCACCATGCTCTCGTTAAAACTGTCGATTCCGGCACTTGCTCGGACCCTCCAGTCTCGACTCCTCTGACGAGAGTGAAGGCCCGAACCTTGCGTGGCCTGTAAGGCGTCTGGTCCTGGGCTCGTTCTCCTTCTCTCCCTCTCCCTGCACGTGGCCTCCTCTCTGGTCCGCAGGTTCTCAGGGCCTTTGCACTGGCTGTTCCCTGTGCCTGAGGCACCCTTTCCCGGACGCCTGCAGGACTGGCTTGCTCGGTTCCGCCAGGCCGTGACCAGAAAGTTCTCTTCTCACCAAGAATCATCTTTCTGGTTCCTTGCTCCCGGACCATGCTCTACCTTTGCTCTTGGTCTTCGCCATTTTCGAGCAGTCTGTGAACTTGGCTTATCATCTGCTCCCTGCCCCTGGGACAGAAACGTCCTTGCCTGTGTGTTCGGTTCTCAGCTACAGAATGAGGGAGGCGCGTGGTACATATTTGGTGAATGAAAACAGATTAGCAAATGAAAGATCAGGGGCGCCTGGTTGACTAAATCGGAGGGGCATGTGTCTCTTGATGTCGGGGTTGTGAGTTCGAGACCCACGTTGGTTGTAGAGTGACTTAATAAATAAATCTTTGGGGGGAAAAAAGAAAAAGAAAATGAAAGATCAGAGAGGTAAAATTATTTATTTTGTCAAGGTCAATTTCCCCCCTCAGAAAATGCTGTGGCCCCAGAAGTGTCCGAGCTTAAAGTGACACTGGTCTGCTGACCCACACAGTCTGTGCTTTTTCAGCGTGGAGCCCATCGAGGTCAAAATCAAGGTTTTGCACCGTTGTTTCATCAGTTAGCGTATCACTGTCACTAAGGCTGGAGTGTAGACCAGCCTTCCTTTGGACGACAGTCTCCAGGTGACGGGAATACAGAAGGCACAGGACTTCACATCCACATACCTATTTCTGGGCCTTCTGAGTCTGAGCGTCTACACTGATGAGCTGTGTCGTTTCAGAGTCCCATGCAGCTCTGACTTCTCTAGACTCAACCACAGAAATGGACGAGATGCCATTTTCTCTTGAGTCCACTCAACTCTACGCACACAGCTTGTCCTGGACACGAACTGGGCTGACGCCTTCCGGCAACTCGTCCTTTCTCAGAGGTGACCCGCACCCATGTGCCCGGTGTCTCTATGCAAAATGTAGGCTTTTTCATCTCACAGTGTGTGGTGGGATCATCTTGTGCCTCCTCAGCGGTCCCCAGGAGGCAAACAGAGCAGAAGCAAGGCCACTTACCTAAGGCCAGGGAACTAAGGCAGGAACTGTGGCACGTGGGTCAGGAAAGGACGAGTGTCTGCGGCAGAGCCCCGCCCCCACCATCCTGAGTCAAGGACGTGCACACGGTGGTCAGGCCTGAAAAGAAGTGCGGCACATCAGGACATGGTGGTCCCACAGTGTAGACGGTTCTGGCAGAGAGGCTTACATGCAGCATTTAGCCCTGCATCTCAGCCCGGTTCCTTTCCCTGTTAAAAATTCCTTCCACAGAGAGCAAAATACAGTTCTTTGGAAGTGGTGTTCATATCCTCTGAGTGGGAGTGAGCTTTCCAGGCGTCTTTGCAAATACTCATTATTAAAATGCACAGTTTAAGGGAGGCTGGTGAGTCCCACCCCTGTTACACGCTGCTCAGTGGTTTGTAACACAGCGAGCCTGCACGGCATGTTGGGATTGAACAAGTCAGAGGAAGTTTGAGAGACTAAGAAAGGCAGCTTAATTACTGAACTTGGGATTCGGTCTGTAATTGGACCAAAAACTCGATTTGAAAACAAAATAAAGGAACACACCTTTCTCTTACTCCATTTGCTCCAAAAGGAATTTCTCTCTTCCTACGTCTCCCTGAGCATCGCTATGCCTGTGCTTGGTTAAAGGCCGCTCTATTCATTTCTTTGCTCAAACTGACGTTTCTTTAACTGATTACAAGCATTATGCCTGTCGCGTACCCGCTAGTGTTTGGGTTTCACAAATAAGCCTTGCAGTTTCCAGCACACCATTTATTTATTCGTGAGTGACTTTTCACCGGGAGAAATGATAATTGATCCTTCGCAACAGAACTACAGATAGGCCAGATTTTGCCCTTTGTCAATTTCATTACACGTGGGCACGCTCTTACCTTGTCTCATAATTTTTTCCTACCCTGTTTCCTGAACTGTTATTTGTGTCTTTCATCCCTCCCCCCCCCCCCCAGCCTGATTGTAAACTCCTTAAAGATAGAACGTGTTATGAGATCATTTGGCACGGAATCCATGCTAGCTCTGCAGATGATGACAGGTGCCTGGGGACCTGGTTAGACAGACATCCCAGCGAAAGCAGCCCCTGCCCTGAGTCCACCTGGGTCCGCGGAGCCCTCAGCCACTTGCACGTCTCCTGGGTCTCCCACCCACGTACTTACATTCGCTGCGACAGGGTGCCCGCCGTCACACCTACAGCTTTGTGGCCCGGGACTAAATGTTGGGAGGAGGCTAGGGAAGAACCTGGCGTGAACACTTCTGAGAGACAGCTCTGGGTCCTCGAGAAAGATGATGTTTGGGCTGCATCAGTGACACCTATTAGGAACTGTTCCATGAGAGCATGGGAAATCCTCGGGGGTTCAAAACACCAAAATGACATCCTTGGTAAAGAATCTCTCCATGATTTGAGTATCGGAGTTAAGACCAGGAATCTCTGGGAATCTGGCCTCGAAACTGTTCTCAGAGCATGTGTTGCATACATTCCCCAGGGGCACGGGGGACGGAGCGGCTGAGGTTTGAGTTTCCAGCCCGCCTTGTCGTCTTCACAGCTGAACGGAACACTGGAATGTGACATTTAGTCAGTTGTTGCCCATTTCTCACTCAGTATTTGCCATTTTCCGTGTGGTAGCTCTTATGAGAAAAAACAGACCCGTTCTTTGATTCTGTGAGTTTAGTCTGTACAACAGGTGAGAGGAAGGTCCGTCTCTCCACGGGACTTCACCCCGGGCTTCACCCTCACCGTCCGCGCCTCCTTGTTAGTCGGATGACGCTTACTGACCAGAGCATTTGTGGCTAATTTACCTTTAAATTTGCAAACTGCCATCTGGCTTCGTGCCTACAGAGCCACTGTAGGACCAGGATTATTCAGGAGCCTTGTAAACATGACTGCTGCCCTTTTCCGAAAGAATAGAAGCCGCAGAGAGAGAGAGAGAGAGAGAGAGAAATGGCTTTCCTGCTAAAAAGAAAAGTTACTTTTTATGGCTCAGGCAATAATCGTGTAACCACAGCTTGTCTGGGTCTCACTTTATAATGATTCAAAATCATGAAAAATTCTTGGAGAAGGTGCAGGCGTGCTGAGATTCCTAAGCGGTGCTCTTGTAGAGCCACGTGGTAGCGGTGTCCGAATCCACTGAACGGAAAAACCACTCAGCGTGTAGGGTGATATATTCTAAATGGCTTTGTCTTGTGGAAATCAAAAATACTCCACGGTCATTAAGCCGTCTTGAGTATCTGCAGAAGGGTTACGGCCGTGCCTTCCTCGCTCGTTGGGTTGGGGACGTCGGTTCACAGCAGAGCAGAGCCTTAATGGTTCTTGGTGGCAACCTCACAGCCTCCAGGACTTCTCTAGATAACACAGAGATCCTTCCTTGTCTGTTAGATGATTTCTCTAGATTGGTTTCCCACCCCAGCAAAAGGGAGCCTCCTTCCTTCCATCTTTTCCAGAACGTTTTCTCATTACTCCATGTGCAGTGGTAAAGCGGACGTTGAAAACCCCCAGGTGAGCGTCAGGCAATCTGCAGTCACTTCTCTCCGGGGACTCTAGTTCTGTCAGTGGTGTCCGCCTCAGTCTCTTCTCGAAGGTTTTTCAAAATCCCACTTATCAAAGACCTGTGTCGAAAAGACAGATTTTTTTTCCTAATCTTTGAAAAAGTAAAATCTTAAATGACTCAACACCCAGGCTTCAGCTAAGAAGGAGATCGAATCAGCAGCCTCAGATTCTCTGCACGTATTTAGCCTTACCTGTCACTAACCGAACTTGCCCGCGAGCCGGGCTGCATGGTGCAGAGCTTACACAGAGCAGTAAAACTATCTATGAACCCAGACACCTCTATGAAGACCTGTCTCCTCGGTCTCACTTACGCAAGCCCACAAAACTTCCAGTTGCAAGTCACTGACGGAAGTGAGCACGAGTGTTCCAAATGCCCAGACTTTTTTGAACGTTATGTGATTGAAAAGCAGCCAAGTTTAATGCCGACTGAGAACTACTGACATTTCTGTGGAGAAAATGACACCCGGTGTCCTGGACGCCGACCTGTGAGCCGGCTCCCCGCCCCCCTGCCTCCACTCCTGCCTGTCTTTATGAGGGGGAAGGACTCCTCTACTTGATCCAGGCCTGTAGGACAGGCGTCCGCTTGATGGTGTGCGAGGCCTCTCGTCGGCCGGGCGGCACTTGGTGGTATCAGGCCTCATTATCCTCTTAAGGGTCCTCCATGCTCTGAAATGCTTATTCAGGGATGTCCTTTAGAACCTGAATCTGACCGACACAGTGGGCACAGAATTACTGCAGACATAATACTGCAGAGAAGGCTACTCCAGTGGCCCGGGACGAATGTGTCATTCCCAGACCTTGATTGTAAGTGCGACTCGAGAGGCGAGGTGTCCGAGGGGACAGTGCTTTCTGACGCAGTGGCGGCAAAGGCAGAGGTTAGGTCTGTAATCTGCCTGCAGGGTGCTTGCTCCCGGGTGCTGCGTTGTGGAGGGAGGTGCTTCCCAGCGGTGCCTCAGTGTTTTGGGTCTCGAATTTCTGGTGGTGACACCGGAAAGCAGTCTTCGAGGACTTGGTGCCAGTGATTTAATTATTACAAGCAAGACAGTTCCTGGGCATCCCTAGAGTCAGGCCCCAGATCCCAAACTCACACTCCAAACTACACCTTGTTCCAGCTCACTTGGCTTTCAGGATGAATTTAACCTCAACCCAGCCTTGTTGGGTCCCCTACCTGAAGTTCACTTGTTTTGGGTCTTTTTAATTAAAAAAAATTTTTTTTTTAGTTTTCAGTTTTTGAGGCAATAATTAAAATTGCATAAGCAGATGGCTGTTTGGTAGTTTAGGAACTCAGTTTGAAGAAATGAATAATAACCTTGTTAATCAGACCCTTTTCAGTGACCTCTCAGGAGCTGTTTCAGATCAGTGAGACGGAACCCTCCTACCATCTCATGATGGGCAGAATTCTCAGGGACAGAGCAGGGAGGCCCAGAGGAAAGCAAATCTAACACCATCCATCTCTAAACAAGTATGAAATAAGCCAGATTTCCTGAAGTTCTCCTGTGAGACTATCGAAAGCCCTAGAGGAGCTGAACTTCACAAGAAGTAGGAACTTGCCCACATAGATCGCTTAGACCTCCGTAGCGCAGGCCTCAACATCTCCCCGGGGATGAATTTCACCTGGTCCCCTTTAAGAGAGTCCTTGTTATTGTAGGTCAACTATACTTCAATAATAATAACAATAATAATATGAATCACTGTGGATGGTTAGGAATTCAATATATACACTAGAGGTTGAAGAGAAGTGAGTGTGTTTCAGAGACGAGGCCTTAGCAGGACTGTTTTTGTGTTTGAGGACATTAGAAATCCTTTGCCCTGAGCACCCTTTCTGGAACATTTCTGGGACAGCACTTTCTCGGGTTGGAGCCAAGAATGGTGGAATTTTCAGAAAGCAAAGTGTTACGTGATGACGTAACTATCAGGTATGAGAGGTCAGCCTTCTTAACACCAAGGTCACGTTCTGTAATTTTCTTTGTCCGCTGGGTGCCCGGCACTGCGTGAGCTCTGGTAGGAGTCGTGGTGAATGAGACGGACATGCTTCCTGACTTCATGGAGCCGACGATCCAGTAGGGAAGACGTACATCAGTAGACAGGCTTGCAGACCAGTGTGGAATTATACCTGTGACCGTGCTTTGCAGGAGAAGGGCTGACGTGACTTGGGGAGGCTTCTTGAGTTTGGTAGTAAGAAAAGGCTTTTCAGAGGAAATCCACTTGCATGGTATTTTACCCAACATGTTTTTAATCGAAGGATAACTGGCCTACAACGTCCTGTTCGTTTCAGGCGTACACCACGGCGATGTGATAATTTTGTACATTACAGAACGGTCCCCACAGAGTTCCGTTCAGTATTGTTGGCTGTACTCCTTTTGCTGTACATGACATCTGACTTACTAAGTGTAAGTTTGTGTCTCTCAGTCCCCCTGCACCTATTCTGCCGGCCCAACCCCCCGAATCCCTCTCCTTTTTGTTAACCACGTTTACAGACACACCAACGGTTTGTTTAGTGCTGTCTGTGAGTCTTTTTGTTTTGTTTTCTTTGTTCTTTGTTCATTTGTATTTGGGATTCCGCACATAAGTGAAATCATCCAGTGTTTGTCTTCTCGGTCTCATTTCACTAAGCACAGTACCATCCATTGTTGTCTCAGATGGCCAGAGTCCATACTTTATGGCTGAGTAGTACTGCATTGTGTGCAGATACCACATCTCCGTTACCCGTTTACACCCCCGTTGCTTCCATAGCTTGGCCTTTGTCGGTATCGCTGCAGTGAACATACGGGTACATCGGGATGCTGAGCGTCGTGTGTTTGTTTTCTTCAAATACTCAGACGTGGAATGGCTGGATCATATGATAGTTGCATTTTTAATTCTTTGAGGGACCTCTATGCTGTTTTCCATAGAAGGTGCACCGACAGTACCTAAAAATGCCCTTGTCTTCATATTCTTGCCAAAAACTGTCTTTTTGATGACAGCCAGCCTGACGAGCAGCGGGTGGCGTCTCGTTACGGTTTTGACTTGCGTCCCTGGTGTTAGAGGTGTGGGGCATCTTTGCACATGCCTGTTGGACTTCTGTATGCCTTCTTTGGGAAAGATGGCTGCCCGTTTTCTTAATAAGTTTATTTTTTTTATATTGGGTTGTGGAAGTTTCTTATGTATTGTGGATATGAACCCCTTATCAGGTGTATGATTTGAAAATATTTTCTCCCATTCAGTAGGTCACCTTTTCATTTTGCCAGTGGTTTCCTTCATTGTGCAAAAGCTTTTTTAGTTTGATGTAATCTCATCTGTTTATTTTAGCTTTTATTGCCCTTGCCTGAGGAAACTGGTCCCAAAAATTATGCCTAAGACCATGTCAGAGAGCTCACTGCCTGTGGTTTCCTCCAGGGGGTTATGGTTTTAGATATTACACTCAAGGCTTGAAGCCATTTTGAATATAGTTTTGTGCACGGTGTAAGATAAAGGTCCAGTTTTATTCTTTTGCATGAAGCTATCCAGTTTTCCTATTGCTATTTATTGAAGAGACTGTTTTTTTGCCATTGTATATGCTTGGCTTCTTTATCATAGATTAATTGACCATGTATCCATGGATTCTTTTCTGGGCTCTCTGTTCTATTCCATTGATCTGTGTTATATCATTACCATACTGTTTGGAGTACTATAGCTTTGTAGTATAGTTTGAAATCAGGCAGCATGATATGCCCAGCTTTGTTCTTTCTCAAGATTGCTTTGGCTGTTTGGGGTCCTTCATGGTTTTATACAAATCTTCAGATTCTCTCTTCTGGTTCTCTGAAAAATGCCGTTGGTATTTTAATGGAGATTGCATTGAATCTGTAGATTGCTTTACTCAGTATGGACATTTTAACTATTAATTCTTGCAATCCATGAGCACAATGTATCTTTCCATTTATTTGTCTTCTTTTTCTTTAGTCCTGTTCTATAGTTTTCAGAGTATAGGGTTTTACCTTTTTAGTTACATTTATTCCTAGGTGTTTTATTCTTCTTGATGTAATTGCAAAAGCATTTGTTTTCTTAATTTTTTGATAGTTAATTTTATTAGTATACAGAAATGCAACCAATTTATGGTAATTTTGTATCCTGCAGCTTCACTGAATTCATTAATTCTAATAGGTTTTTGGTAGAGTCTTTAGAGTTTTCTATATGTAATACTGTCATCTGCAAATAGTGACAGTTCTGCTTCTTTCCAACTTGGTTTAGAAAGAAGCCTTTTATTTCCTTTTCTTGCCTAATTGCTGTGGCTAGGACTTCCAATACTATGTGGAATAAAAGTGACAAGAGTGGACATCCCTGTCTGTTTCCTGGTCTTTGAGGAAAAGCTTTAGGTTTTCACCATTGAGTATGATGCTGTGGTTGTGTTTTATGTGACCTTTATTATATTGAGGTATGCTCTTTCTATTCTTACTTTGTCAAGGGTTTATCATAAGTGGATGTTGAATTTTGTCAAATGCTTTTCTGCCTCTGTTGTGAGATGATTCTTATCTTTCATTTTGTTAATGTGGTGTATCATGTTGATTTGTGGATATTGAACCATCCGGTGCTGGAATAAATCCCACTTGATTGTGGTGTGTGATCATTTTAACGTATTATTGGATTCAGTTTGCTAATATTTTGTTGAGAATTTTTACATCAGTGTTCATCAGGGATATGGGCCTGTAATATTCTTTATGTTGCTTTTGTCTGGTTTTTGACATCAAGTAATGCTGGCCTCGTAAAATGACTGTAGAAATGTTTCTTCCTCAGTATTTTGTAATAATTTGAGAAGGATAAGTACTGTTTCTTAAATGTTTGATAGAATTCACCTGTGAAGTTGTCTTATGCTGGATTTTTGTTTGCGGGAAGTTTGTAATATTAAGTTGTTGATTCAGTTGCATTACTTGTAATTGTGCTGTTCATATTTTATTTATTTTGAGAGAGAGCATGAGCAAGGGGGAGGGGGAGGGAGAATCTTAAGCAGGCTCCACACTCAGTGCAGAGCCTGACATGGGACTTGATCTCATGACTGTGAGATCATGAGCCGAGCTGAAGCCAAGAGTCAGATACTTAACTGACTGAGCCATCCAGGCGTCCCAAACTCAAAAGTAGATTTTCTAAATCTTCATGATGCGGTCTTAGAAAGTTTTGTGTTTCTGGAATTATTTCTTCTAGACTTTCCAATTTGTTGGTGTATAGTTGATCATAGTAGATTCTTAGGATTCTCTGTATTTCTGTGGTATCCATTGTTAACTTCTTTCATTTCTGGAGGGTGGGGGGAGGGGGAGAGGAAAGAGAGAGAATGTGTATTCTTAATTTTTAAGTCCATCTGGTATAAAATGTCACTTAAGGCCAATGCTTTTATCTTGATTTTCTGTCTGGATGATCTGTTGTTACATGTAGGACACTGAAGTCCCCTGCTACTACTGCTGGCAGCTGGACAGACACAGGCCGGTGTCCCTGGGAGCGCCATGCTGGGGTTACGCTGGGGGGATGGACAGCTGGAGCTGGGGTGGCCCTGTCCTCACCTGAGCTATGATGATTAGATGGCGGTGGGGGGTGTAAGTGGCATTGGCTGGCACCTCCAACCATGGCTCCCTCTCCTGCCATTCTCTGTGTGGTCCTTCGATTGTTTATTGGGCAGAAGCTGTTCAGTCAGCCCTCAGCTCTTCCTTAGGAGGATGTGCTCTACATGTAGATGTAGATCCAGTGTGTCCAGGAGAGGACGTGGACTTCACAGTCTTCCTATGCTGCCATCTTGGACTGCCAATATTCTAAATACTTTCAGTTCTGCTTTTGCAACACTCCAATAAGCTATTTAAGGGAAGAAGCCCCCGTTTCTTCTGGAATCCCTCACAGTTTAAAGCAGTAAATGCTGGGGCGCGTGGGTGGCTCAGTCGGTTGAGCATCTGGCTTCATCTCAGGTCGTGATCTCATGGTTCGTGGGTTCGAGCCCCGTCTTGGGCTCTGTGCTGACAGCTAGCTCAGAGCCTGGAGTCTGCTTTGGATTCTGTGTCTCCCTCTCTCTCTGACCCTCCCCTGCTCGCGCTGTCTCTCTCTGTCAAAAATAAAAATGTTTAAAAAATTTTAAAAAAAAGCAGTAAATGCTGACTGGCAGTTTTGTAACCCAGTGTATGGTGTCCGTTTTCCTTTAGAAAATGGTCACATGTCTAGTTGGATATGGACTAATGATGGCCTGGGATCTAATGTTTATGAGTCTGTGACAGTGCCTGGCCTGTAATCAGTGCTGAAATACGGGTGAGTGAGTGCAGGAATCGATGCAGGTTACAAATTGAGGGTGGTCTCTCAGGTAAAGGTGCTCTCTGTGATCAGATGAAACCACGGACCTTCCCTTTTCCTTCACGCTCATCCTTTTTTTTTTTAAATGTTGATTTATCTATTTTGAGAGAGCCGGAGCGTGCATGTATGTGTGCAAGTGGTAGTGGGGGGGTGGGTAGCACGGGGGAGAGCGAGAGAGAGTCCCAAGCAGGCTCTGTGCTGTCAGTGTGGAGCCCAGTGTGGGGCTCGGTCTCATCAATTGTGAGATCAAGACCTGTTCGTGCTCATTCTTCTTAACCCACGTGTCCCCAGGAGTCCTTCCCCAGGAGTGACACCATTTGGTCCCAGGATACCATCGCCTTTGGTCTGTAGACAGCTCCCAAACTCCAGTTTGAGGCCCATTCTCTCCGGCCGTCAGTCCACCTGTTTCCTATTGCTTGCTGCTCTTCTCTACTAAACGTCCTCCTGGCATCCCAGACGTGCCCATGACTCCCCACCTGATGGCTGTACGGCCTGCCCCTTGCCTCCTGCCGTCTTCACTCAGAGAGCGCCTCCTAGCAGAGGCGCCCTGGGCACCGCGTCTGAACCCGCAGGCCCTCCCCACCCACCACACTCGCTAACCACCGTCTGTGCTTTTGTTTCCCTCCACAGCACTTACTTAACATTCTGTATCCTTTGTCTCCACCTTCTCTCTCATTTTATAAGAAGTAAACTCTATGAGGACAGGAATCTCTCACCTGTTTTGTTCACTTCTCTATCCTCAGTGCCTGGCACGTGGTAGGCATTCAGTACATGTTTGTTGAATTCATGACTGTATACGTATCACATTCAGGCATTATATATTGTATAGAAGACGTAGAGACTAAGGCAGGGACTTGGGCCGACGCATACAGTCACTGAGAGCAATAGCTAGAAATGCAGACGGAGACCAGCATGTCCTGATGGTGATCCGGATTCCAAGAGTGGTTTTGCCACTGATGTGATTTTCTGAAATGAACCAATTTTTTAATTATTTATCTTGAGAGAGAGAGCCAGCCGGGGGAGGAGCAGAGAGGAAGAGAGAGAGAGAATCCCAAGCAGGCTCCGTACTGTCAGCACAGAGCCTAACGCGGGGCTCAAACCCACGAAACATGAGATCGTGACCTGAGCCGAAGTCGGATGCTCACCTGACTGAGGCCCCCCCGGCGCCCAGAAGATGAACAGTTCTTGAGTTGAGTTGAAAAAGAAACCATATTCCCAGCAGTAGTTACAAGAATGTATTCTGAATCTACACTGCCTGGTAAAAAATAAGGTTCTGTCTTGATTAATACAGTAATAATAAGGGTGGTTTTTTTTCTTTAAACCTACGTGAATGTTGCATGAGAAGTGGGGCCATCTATGTACAATGCAGATTGTCCAGCATCCTGACCTCTGCCCACTGAATTCTAGTAGCTCCTTTCATTCATCATGATCACTCCCAGGAAGGGTTAATGGTTTTGTATGCACTATTTTAGGCCCACACTTTGTGTGAAATTATTATAGAGCTGAATAACTAGATGACCTCTTTTTCATCTGATGCCCAATTGCTCAGTGCCCATAACACCTGAATAATATTTTACAAGTTCTGATTTATCCTTTAAAAAGTTTTTAATGTTTACTTTTTCTTAATGTTTTTTACTTATTTTTGAGAGACAGAGATAGCAGGGAAGGGTCAGAGAGAGAGGGAGACACAGAAACCAAAGCAGGCTCCAGGCTCTGAGCTGTCTGCACAGAGCCGGACAGGAGGCTCAAACCTACGAACCGTTGAGATCATAACCTGAGGCAAAGCCCAGTGCTTAACCGACTGAGCCACCCAGGGGCCCCTTAATGTTTATTTTTGAAAGAGAGACAGAGCACGAGCAGGGGAGGGGCAGAGAGAGAGGAAGACACAGAATCAGAAGCAGGCTCCAGGCTCTGAGCTGTCAGCACAGAGCCTGACTCAGGGCTCGAACTCACAGGCTGTAAGATCGTGACCTGAGCCAAAGTCAGATGCTCAACCCAGTGAGCCTCCCCACAGGAGCCCCTTGAGATGCTCTGCTTTTAGTGTCTTCAGCCTGAGGGCAGACATGGGGGTTGCAGGGAGCTTTCTGTGCCTGCTCGTGTTCCTTACGTCTCCAGAAAGACTCTTCACATCAGAAGTACCGACTGTGTTTCCGTCTGCAGTGTGACCGTTAGGGTTCTGTCCAGCTGAGTGGGGAGAGGGTCTGGCTCCCCATTCGCCCCCTTGCCCCACCTTTCAAAATGTCAGACATTTCTTAAAGAAGCCAAAGCTCTTTTCTGTAAGTATTTTGACACAGCTCCATCAAGTAAGCCATTTATATATTGGTTATAAAGAAAAAGGTCAATGTCACCGTACTCATGGAAGGTTTCTTACAAGTGGGACTTGAAATGGACATTAAATGATTAATAGAAGTTGACTGAAGAGAGAATTTGGGTGAAGAAGAACAGAAAGGGCTGTTTTTCCAAATAGAGGGGAATAAATACCAACAGAGAGACCACGTGTGGTGTGTTGGGATGGCCAAAACCAGGACTCGGGTTAAAAACTGGCGAGAGCATGGACGAGGCGTCGGGAGCCAGCTCCTGGGAGTTCTTGACAGCCGCGCACGGTGCCGTGTGTGCCCACCTTCCCTTCCCTTCCTCGGCTGTGTCTCCCCTCCCCGACTTCGATCCTTATCTTTCCTTTCGTTTGTTTTGGTTGAAGGTATCTCTTGTGATCTGTGACTTGGTGGCCTCCTATCTACTGTCCGTGCCCCCTACACGCCCCCAAACCCCACTGGGCTCAGGCACGGATGCCGCCAGCCTGTCACCACCTGTCACCAGCCCAGCTCACGCAGAGCAAACTGCCTCTTGTTAGGATTAGTGTCTGACTCCAAACAGAAATCTGTTTGGTCATATGTGCTTCTCTGCAAGGCACTGAAGTCTTGTGACTTTAAGACTAAACTTCTGTGAAACGTTTGGATCTTTAATTCTGTTTACGGTCAAGGTTTTGGCCCGTGCGCTAGCCGCCTCCCCACTAACAGTCTCCTGGCAGGCCGTTCTCGGCCATTGTGCGTTTCCAGGCCGTTCAGAGTTCCACGTGGCCTGGAGTTTTCCACAGGGTCCAGGCACTCTGTCTGCTTCCTCAACCCCACAGAGCGTCCAGAATCACATTTCAGTGCTCATATCTGAAGCCCTTCACTTCTTCTCCTCTTTATATGTCTGGTGAATTTTGTATTTGAAGTATTCGTTTTTTTACACCTTCTTTCTGCCTCGGATCAGGGCATGATCTCGTTCTGCCGCTTGCTTCAGAGGCCCAGCGCGGAGGATGGCTTCCGTCCCGGGCCAGTGACCACATGTTTGCTGTGACGGGAGGGAGAGCCCTTAACATCCCGTTCCAGGCCGTCCATTTGGGTCAGCTTTCCCCAAACAGTCAAGGGCTTTTCTTTCTTTTTTTTTTTTTTTTAAATGTTTATTTACTTTTGAGAAGCAGGAGAGACGGAGTGTGAATGGGGGAGGGGCACAGTGAGAAGGAGACGCAGAGTCTGAAGCAGGCTGCAGGCTCTGAGCTGTCAGCACAGAGCCCGACGCGGGGCTCGAACTCATGAACCGTGAGATCATGACCTGAGCGGAAGCCAGACGCTTCACCACCTGAGCTGCCCAGGCACCCCAGCACACAGAAACAGCCTAGCCGTCCGCGTCCTGTCACGTAGCTCGGCTCTCAGCTGTCCTCCCAGAAAGCTGCTGCCCCCGATGTTCCCGGGACGGGGCGCTGCACGGGCAAAGCGGAGACCTGGCCCCCGGTTGTGACTCACGCTGAGGCACGGCTGATGGCAGCAGTTGAAAACGCTGGCCTCTCCAGGGGCGGTCAGTTATCACCCACACTCCCTGCCTTCGAGTCCAGGGGAGCCGGGACGTCACCTGCCCTCTTGAGGGGAGTGTCGGAGCTTCTGCTCCCGCAGGTGCACCGTGTGACCACACGTCCCACGGCCCGGGGAGGTGTCCCGGGGTATCATGAGCTGTCTGTCCTCCTCTAATGAAAATCGTGAGAACCTCACCAGTAGCGGTGAGATGGCCTCACCGGCCGTCTGAGGAGCGGGTCCTGAGCCACCCGGACAGCTCTGTGCCAAGGCCCCCGGAGTGGACGGAGGTTGCGGCCGTCACCCCAACTGCTGTGCGGAGGATCAGGTAGCCTGGGGCCCCTCGCAGCAGGGGCTCCACACTGAGGTACCCCGCTTGGCACTGAGAAGGGGCTCCCTGAATGCAGCTGAAGGCATTCGTGGCCTCTCTGGTAGCCCTCTGGTGACACTGATGGTTCCTCACCCCAGAAGTCGCTGCCTTCAGAAAGCAGTGAAGACCTGTTTTTATGGCCACCTAGACGACCCTTCGTCTGAGCCTCCTGGTTGGGCTGAAGGCAACAGTGCCCCTTCAGCCACGGCTGGGGACTCCGAGGTCTGGGAGTCAGGCCGCAGCTTTGGTTTCCCCTCAAAGCATCCGAGCTGATGTCACCAGCTCTTCTGTTTCTTCCCAGCACGTAAGGTGTCCAGGAACGCCAGTTATCGGTTTGAACCGCGGGCACATGGGCTGTAATGTAATGGCTTTTGCACGTGGCTCGGGCTGTATACGAGGGGACCTAGTCTTGATCTCAACTTGTCATCTGGATTCCAAATTAATCCAGAGAAGTAGTAAAGATAATGTAAATTACAGGTCTCTGATACAAGTGCTTTCCATGATCTAGCCGTGTGCGCACGGGAGCATGTCTGCGCCTCCCCCACCCCCTGGGCTTTCAGGTTTTTGAAAACGGGGAGGGACTGTGGTTCCAAAGGGAACGATGGCTGAGACACCGTGAAATCTGAGCCCAGTCGCATGTTCTAAATGAAATGGCTCCAAATACACGAGCAGGTGGTCTCGCTTCCGGAGCGCCGCCGCTGCCCGAGAAGCAGGGCAAGAAAACACCGATAGGAAGCGCTGGCTGACCCACAGGCCTCATTTAATTCTCCGAAGATGAGCAAATGACTTCCCCAAGGCGGTTCTATAGGAAGCCCCCGAACTCCCCTCCCCCCACAGACACCTACAGCCGCATCCGGAAGGTGCCCCTCTGCGTCTCCACAGCAAAGGGCAGGAAGACCACATCCAGACTGGGAGAGAGGCAGGGGCGCCAAAACCTCATCTCTGCGAGTGCACACAACAGGGAAGGAGCTCAGCAGCGGCTTCTCCCCTGGGGGGCAAGGGGTCGGTGCCCCACATCAGGCGCCGCAAGTTGTAAGATCTGCACCAGAGAGACAAGCCCAGAACGTCCAGCTGATTAGGAGGTGAACGGGGGCTGCTATCCAGAGAACCCAAAGTGCTGTAGAAACCAAGATTGCCTTTCAGAGAGCTGCCTTGCAGCCTCGCTCACCCCGACTCAGTGCAGACAGCAGTGTGACAAGTGCTTAGACTAGATGAGAAGGAAATTCCCTTGCTGACCTCAGAGCACCAGCTGGAGGGGGGACAGTCAAACCTCTCCTGGAGGAAAGCCACTGGTGAGGCCAGCTTTGCGCTCCCCACCCTCCCCTGGCAGCTCGCAGGGAGGGAGCGTCCAGCTGCCTTGCTGCAGCCAGAGAGTGCCTGCGGGCCGGTGCTGCGCTCCTCTGTCCCAGGCCCTGGCGTGAGTGCAGCATCGTCCCGCCCCCAGCCAGCGTCCTCCTGCTGTGGTCCTGATACCCACTGGCAGGCGCATGTTCCCGCTGCCTTTCTGAAGATCTGCAAGTGTGCCCCGCCCCATACACTCTCCACCTGCCTGGTTAAAGCCAGCAGGTGCACACAGTCTACACGGGGGATGCCCTTGGTCACCTAGCCCTAGTGCCAAGGGGGCTGGTGTTCTGAGCTCCATGGGAAGGTAACAACTAAGAATACAGTTCCTGGCAGACCACTACCCCAGAACACTGCACAGACAGTGGCATGTCTCCCTGGGGAAAAGGCCGCCAGCCTGCATCTCCCGCCTGAGGGATAGGCCTCCAGTTGCCCACACAGATAGAGACTGATGAGCTGTTCCTAGGGAGCCCTTGCCTCCCCACAGATCTGCAGGGCCCCCAGGAAGGAACTTATACGTTTGTCTGGAGGCCCAGTTATCCTGTTGCCCAGGTGACACCTCCAGATGTCCTGGCTGGTGGCCGGGACAGGGGTTACAGTTGTAACCCCACAGGACTCTCTCTCTTTGGATACATTTTTTTTTTTTTAAAGAGAGAAGACGGAGCAGGGCAGAGAGAGAGAAAAGAGCCTAAGCAGGCTCCACACTGACGCTGGGCTTCAGCCCACAATCATGAGATCATGACCTGAACTGAAATCAAGGGTTGGGCACTCAGCCGACCGAGCCGCATATTGTAAAAGCTCTTGGCCTGAGGAATTTCCCTTCTAATTGCCTGAACTCGGTGCTAAATGAGATTCCTCCCCTTGGAACACAGACAGGCTGACGCACTGTCAACAACAGGGACACACCAAGAACAAAGCAGGCAGTTTAGACCATCCCAGAGGTTCAAGAGAGAACCATGAGCCAGGGCAAGGTTGAATGAGAAGCTTTATCATCTTCACGGGCCAATCCTTCAAAACAGAGAGGGCGCCGTTTCGTCTAATACCTAGAAACACACGGAGAATCAAGCGGAATGAGGAAACAGAGAAATATGCACCAAATGAAACAACAAGACAGAACCTCAGAAAAAGACTTTAATGATACCAGAGGTTTGTAAATCTACTGATAAAGAATTTAAAATAATGGTCAGTATAAAGATGATTGCTGAACTCGGAGGAAAAATGGATGAACACAGTGAGAAAGAAAATGTAAGAAAGGACCAAACAGAAGTCACAGACCTGAAGAGAAAGATAACAAATATGCTACAGGGCTGCAGCAGCAGGCGAAGTGACACAGTAAAAGGCTCAGCGAGCTGGACGACAGGACAGTGAGACTCATCCAGGCAGAGAAGCCAAAAGAGAAAAGAATTTTCAAAAACGAAGAGACCTTAAGACATCAAGTAGAATCACATTTACATTGTAGGGTTCCCAGAAGGAGAAGAAAGAGAGGGGCAGAAAATCCCCCTGAGCTGTGGGGGGAAGCGGGCCTCCAGATCCAGGAGCCCCAGAGAGCTCCAAGCACGATGAACCCAGAGAGATCCACACCCACACGTTGTAATTAAAATGTTTAAAAGTTAAAGACGGAATCTTAAAAGCAGCAAGGGGAAAATAAGATGTTCCATACAAGGGGAACCCCGTAAGGCATCAGATGTCCAAGCAGGAGCTTTGCAGACCAGAAGAGACTGGCCGGGCATATTCAAAGCGCTGGAAGGAAAACACTTCCAGCCACAAATCCTGTACCCAGCAAGGTTACCATTCAGAATTGAACGAGAGATAAAGGGCTTTCCAGACAAAAGCTAAAGCACTCATCACTACTAAACCAGCTTTTCAAGAAATGTTAAAGGGACTTCTTTAAGCTAAAAAGAAATGGCAGTGATTAATAAGAAAGCCAGTGAAAGTAAAAATCTCATGAGAAAAGCTAAATCTACAGCAAAAATAGTGGATTCATTCACTTACAAAGCTAGAATGGAGATTAAAACACAAAATTAGCAAAATCAGGGGCACCTGGGTGGCACAGTCGTAAATTTAAGTGTCTGACTTCTGTTCAAGTCACGATATCACAGTTTGTGGGGTTGAGCCCCGCACTGGACTTTGTGCTGACAGCTCAAAGCCTGGAGCCTGCTTCAGATTCATTCTGTCTGTCTGTCTGTCTCTCTCTCTCTCTGTCCCTCCCCCACTCACGCTCTCCCTTTCTCAAAAATAAATTATCAATAAAAAGATGTAAGATGTGACATCAGAAGCAGAATGTGGGGGCGGGGTTAAAAGTGTAGAATTTTGGAATGTGTTCACATTTAAGTTCCTATCAAAGTAAACTGTTGTATACATAGGATAGCATATGAGGCTTATGGCAACCACAAAACAAAACTTATAGTAAACACGCAAAAGAAAGTGAGAAAGGAAGTTAAGCATAACACTGAAGGAAGTCATCAGACCACAAGGAAAGTGAGAAAAAGAAGAAACAGCAACTTCAAAAATAGCCAGAAAACAGTTAACAAAATGGCAGTCAGTACATACCTATCAATAATTACTTTAACTGTAAACAGACTGCAGTCTCCAATCAAAAGAGTGGCTGAATACATTTTTAAAAAGACATCTGTAGACTGCCTGTCAGAAACTCACTTCAGAAGTAAAAACCCTGGAAACGAAGGGCTGGAAAAATCTATTTCATGCAAATGGAAACAAAATTCTGGCATAGCTGTGCTCTTCGGACAAAACGGACTTTAAGGACAAAGCCGGGAGTAAAAGACAAAGAGAGGAACTCCGTAGTTCCCGCAAGAGAGACCAGAAGACACAACACCATGCGGGGTCAGTCCAGCAAGAAGATACAACATTTATAAACACATGTGCACCCAGTGATGCGCCAAAATAAATAAAGCAACTGCGAACCAACCTGAAGGCAAAAATTACAGCAGTACTTACATTAATGGTTAGATCATCTAGACAGAAAATAAAGAAACATCAGCCTTTAATGACACACCAGATCAGATGGGCTTAATGTATGCAGGACATATGTCCAAAAGCAGAATAAACATTCTTCTCCAGCACACCCAGAACATTCTCTAGAATAGATCACATAATAGGCTGCATAACAGATCTCAGTAAATTCAAGAAGGTTGAAATCATTTCAGACATCTTTTCTTAACCCCAATAGTATGAAATTAGAAATCGGTTATAAGGAAACTAGGAAAACTACAAGCACGTGAGATTAAACACGTTACAGAACAGCGCTGGGTCGTAGAAGAAGTCAGAAGGTGAAAATACTTAGAAATAAATGAAAACAAATACCCAGATCTGTGAGATGAGCAAAAGTGAGAAGTTCATAATGATACAGGCTTACCTCAAGAAATAAGACACATCTCAAACAATATAACTTTGCACCTAAAGAAACTAGGAAAAGAACAAACAAAGCCCAAAGTTAGTACAAGGAAGAAGATGAAGATCAGAGCTGGAACCGAGGAGATGGAGACTAACAGGATAATGGGAAAGATACATTAAACTAAGAGCTAGTTCTTTGAAAAGAGAAACAAAGCCTTTAGCGAGACTCATCAAGAAAAAAGAGAGGGCTCAAATAATTTCAGAAATGAAACTTAAACTGATACCATAAAAATACAAAGGATCATAAGACTATTACGAACAGTTATATGCCAACAAATTGTGTAATCTCGGAGAAGTGGATAAATTTATAGAAACACAATTTTCCAAGACTGAACCAACCAGAAAGAAAATCTGAATAGACCAGTTATTAAGATTGAATCAGCAATCCAAACAAACAAAAGTCTGGGGCCAGAAGTCTTCACTAGTGAATTCTACCAAACATTTAAAGACTTAGTATCTATCCTTCTTAAACTCTTCCAAAACTGGAGGGGAAGGAACGCTTTAAACTCAATTTATGAGGCCAGCATTACCCTGATACCCAAACCAGACAAGAACTACAAGAAAAGAAAATTAAGACAACATCCCTGCTGAGCACAGATGTAAAAATCTTGAACAAAATATGAGCACACCAGATTCAGTAATGCGTTAAAATGATCATACGCCACAGTGAGGTGGGATTTAGTCCAGGGATGCAGGGATGGTTCAACATCCACGTTAATCAACACGATGCACCACACTGACCAAATGAAAGATTGAAGTCGAATGATCATCTCAAAAGATGCAGTGAAAAGCATTGGACAAAATTAAACATCCACTTATAAAAACTCAACAAAGTAGGCACAGAAAGAGCATACTTCAACGTAATAAAGGCCATACACAACAAACCTACAGCCAACATCCTACTCAGTGGTGAAAAGCTGAAACCAGGAACAGGACAAAGATGCTCACTCTCGCCACTCTTACTCAATATAGAATTGAAAGTCCTCGCCACTGCAATCAGGCAAGAAATAAAAGGCATACAAATGGAAAAGAAAGAAACAGAACTGTCACTATTTGCAGATGACATAATACTGGGCATAGAAAACCCTCAAGACTCCACAAAAACAGTATAAGAATTGACCAAGTCAGTGAAGTTGTAGAATACACAATCAATAAACAGAAGACCTGTTGTGTTTCTATATGTGAATAACAAACTATCTGAGAAATCAAGAAAATAACCCCAATTACATTTATATCAAGAAGAATAAAGTAACTTCAAGGAGATGAAAGACCTTACACTGAAAACTGTAAGACATTAATGAGAGAAATTGAAGAAGCTACAGATAAATGGAAAGATGTTTCATACTCACGGATTAGAAGAATTAATATTGCTAACTCCCCATGCTAACCAAAGCAATCCACAGATTCCGTGCCGTTCCTATCAAAATACCAATGGCATTTTTCACAGAACTAGAACAAGCAATTCTACAATTTGTGTAGAACCCCAGAAGACCCCCGATACTCAAAGAAATCTTGAGAAAGTCCAAAGCCAGAGGTATCACACCCCCTTATTTTAAACTATACTGCAAAGCGATAGTAATCCAAACAGTATGGTACGGTCACCAAACCCGCACATCAATGGAACAGAATCAAGAGCCCAGATATGAACCCTCCTATATATGGTCCGTTAATTTTTGACAAAGGAAGCAAGAATATATGATGAGGGAAAGACAGGCTCTTCAGTCGCTGGGAAAACTGGATAGCTACATGCAGACGAATGAAACAAGACTGTTATTTTATACCATATACAAAAATTAACTCAATATGGATTAAAGACATGAAGATCTGAAACCATAAGACTAGAGGAAAACCTAAGTGGTAAACTCCTTGATATCGATCTCAGTGATTTTTTTTTTTTGATTTAACCCCAAAGGCAAGAGAAAAGCAAAAATAAGCAAGGTGGGGGGCACCTGGGTGGCTCAGTTAAGCATCCGACTCTTGATCTCAGCTCAGGTCCTGATCTCAGGGTTCGTGGGTTCAAGCTACGCATTGGGCTCCTCACTGACTGCACAGAGCCCGCTTGGGATTCTGTTTCTCCCTCTCTCTGCTCTCTTTCTCTTGAGCTCTCAAAAATAAACTTTTTAAAAAAAGATGTCTATACATGTATATGTATGGAAGAATAGCACTCGGCCATAAAAAAAAAATCTTGCCTTTTGCAACAACGTGGACAGACTTACTGGATGTTATGCTAAGTTAAACAGACATAAAAAGACATATTCCACTTACATGTGGAATCTAAAAAATAAACAAAACCAAACCCAGACTCCTATAGACAGAGAACAGGCTGGTGATTGCCTGAGGGGAAGGTGGGTTGGAGTGGGGAGCAAAATAGTAACGGAATCCGGAAGTACAAACTTGTGGTTACAAAACAAGTCATGTGGCTTTAATGTACAGCAAGGGGGGTGTGATCAATAATATTGCATTAGTTTTGGTGACATGTGATAAGATATACTCTGGCGATCCCTTTGCAGCGTATATAAATGTCGAATCACCAAGTTGCACACCTAAAACCGATATTTTATGTCCATTATACCGCAGGTTTTTTGTTTTTTGTTTTAAGCTAAGCAAATGACTTAGCTGTCACTGCCATCAGCACAGGACTCCTAACACTAAGGTGTCCACAGTGATGGTCTTAAAGGTTAAGGGAGGATAAGTCAGTGCTGAAGAGCCACCCACAGTTCTTCCTCCCTAGTGAAGTGGGAAAGCAGGAAGTCAGCTTCAAGTGTAATAGGAGACATTTGCAAGACTTGTAGTAAGAAAATCATAAATGGAGACTGTTTTTAAAAATTACGGCAGATACCCAACCAATAGACGTAGAGGAATGATGTTTTCCATTAGCTTTAAAGTAGATTATAACATCTGCTCAAGAAACTTAAAATTGATAGATTACTAGATCTGATAGTTTTCAACTTTTGGGGAGTCATAAACTCCATTGAGAATGTGATTGGGGTCCCTCTCCAGGAAAATGAGCACACAGAACTTGGCATGCAACTTCAGGGAACGAATATGCATTAGACCCTAATCTAAGACCCCCTGGATTAGAACATTTCTGTAAATCCTAATCTGTGACACACTCCGTGGCTCAGTGTTCCCAAACACAGCAATGGAATCTGAAGATCAGATGTCAGACTTCGGATTTTCTTCCTCTAGATTTATAGTACGTGGCGTGCACTGTGTGAAAGTAAAACAAAAAAAGAAAAATTCTACTTTTAACTTCAGTTCCTGGTCCTAGAGAAACTCAGTGTTTAATTTTAAAAGTCACTGGTGAGCTGAGTATCATCTTCATAAACAGGTAGCAGGCTCGGCCCTGGCCGGCCCCGCCCCCTCCAGGTTCACGGGAAACGCTAACGGAGGCGTGGGCACTAGTCCACACTCTCACACCCTCTGACTGCATTGCCGAGAATGCCCCGCTGGCCCTGGAAGGACTATCCGCTTACAGTCCCCTCAGCAGTTTTATGCCCAAGTTTCACTGACTACAGTTTGGAAAGCGCAGGACCCAGAATCACCAACCAGGAAATAGTCTGGCTGTCTCCCTGAAGTACTTTTCATCCGCTTAGGAAGAGCACATGTGTATGTTAAGCTCACGATGAGTTCCCGATACGTGTTAGGTAGGCGTGGCTCTCTGTGGTTTTCCGTTCCCTCTGCACGCAGCCTCCGGTGTACCTGCAAGGCCTCTGGCACCGCCTCTGACCCCAAACGGGAAACGCGCGTGCCTCCTGTACCAGGAATCAAGGACTCCGGGGTCCAACTCCTTAGCCGGGAGGGGGAGTGGTGGGGACAGCTTGTCCGTCTTCTCTGCGCTCGATGCCGCAGACTCGCAGCTGGGCATCTTGGTGAAATCAGAATCGTGACTGATGCGTGGGAGACAGTCTCAGCCACGGTCTCCTTGCCGCGCACAGGACAGGCTGGTTCTTTGGACAGTTGTTCGTTCCCGTTGTCGAAGGGGAAGGGGGTGCGTCAGCGGTCTTCCCTCTGCCCGCCCCGGGTGCCTTCGTGGGAGGCCTGTGGACAGATGCTCTGGCGGTAGCTCGGCCCCTGCTCCGAGGCCTCCCTGAACCGAGGCGGACTGGGAGCTGGAACTGAGGAGGGCGGGCATCCAGCACCTAGCCCAGCCGCGGCTCTGCCTGGGGACGGAGTCCCTCCCTTCCCTTGAAAGCCTGTTGACAGTCCACAGCCATTAAAGCTTAGTGATGTCCTCCGAGGACCGGGGCTCATGGCAGGATTGCACTCGGTTGAACGTTAATATGTGTTCCTTTTGCGCACTGCTCCCTGCAGAGAACGTGATCAACGGGCAGGATTACGAAGTGATGATGCAGATCGACTGTCAGGTGATGGACACCCGGATTCTGCACATCAAGAGCTCGTCCGTCCCGCCGTACCTCCGGGACCAGCAGAGGAATCAGACCGACGCCTTCTTCGGCTCCCCTCCGGCGGCCCCGGAGGCGGCCCACGTCGTCCACACCATCCCGGAGTCGCTGCAGTAGTCCTCTGGGGCCGCGAGGGAGGGGACTCTGCCGGACCTGAGAGCGGGGCGCTCGTGCCCCTGCCCGGTTTCTCGCAACGGGGTTCAAGGGCTGGAGAAAAGCCGGTTTTCACCGTCTGCCGTGCACTGAAATCCAGGCCCCGGGGCCGCGGTGTTTCCATGGCAGCTGTGACCCCGGACTCCGGTGCTGCCCGGGGCAGGCTGTCGGCTGCAGTTCCTAAATTGCTTTTTCTTCCGTGTGTCTGTTGTGTTTAAATTGTCATCTTTTCGGTAAGCCCGCTGCCCCCTTCTCTGCCATTTCACCTCTTGATAAAGAGATTTTATTTTTGGCTTACAGCACACCGGTGTTTCCACCGAGGAGCTCTCTCCATAATGTCCCGCGGCTCCGCCGTGGCCCTTGTGCCGATTGGAAAACAGATTTCAGGACAGAAATAGCCAAAAACACCCCCCTAAAAGGTCAAAACAATTCGGAGCTTTAGGCAAAAGGGGGAAACAATTTGGATCCTTACCTGGGGGTTGTGGCTCACGGGGGACACTGACTGTGACTGTCAGGCGCCAGAGGGTGGGTGGCGGGTCGGGGAGAGGGACCCAGAAGAGAAGGGGGGCCGCGCGCCAAGGGGCCAGCTCTGCTAACACACGTGTTTAAAACACGGCAGGTTTTGATGTGGTTGGAGCTTAAGGTTAAAGCCAGGGCAGCCGTTTCCCCTGCGGCCGCTCAGCGGCCACACACGTGCCTGTCTGGTTCCCTCACCGGCCTGGGGCGGGTTCCGCGAGGACCCGGGACAAATCCTCCACTCCCACCGCGAGTTCCTACCCACTGCCCACCGTCTGCTAGCAGGATGCGGGATCCAGCCCGGAACGCGGAGGGTGGCGTGAAGCAAACACGTTTTCTGCTCTTGAGAACTGACGAGTGTTGACCCCTCAGGCCCGTGCGGACAGGCGCTCGGGTTCCTTTCCAGCGCATGCGTCCCGTGTGCAGCAGTGACTTTGTTTCTCCAGTGAAAAGACCATGAAGGAGTTAACTTATTTTCCTCCCATGTTTAGAAAAAGAGAAGAAAAGAAATAGCCCTCCTGTGTCCTTTCTATCTTCTTGTACCTCGACGGCCTCCTCCCCTGATGTTCCACCTGCGGTTTCTCAAGCGAGTCTTCCTCATCCTCGTCCTGCGGAACCTTGCAAACACTGCTGCTCACCCTGATCCGCCGGCCTCGCCGGAGCGCCGCCCTTCCCGTCCGCGCTCGTCCCACAAGTGCCCAGGGGCCGTGCGCCGTCTGCCCGCACAGCCGGCCCCGTCCGGGACCGGAAGACTCGCTCGCGCTCCCAGCTCTGGCCAGCGACGGCCCCTGACCGGGCCGGTGAGATGCTCTCCGAGGAAATCGGTTTAACTCTCGTACTGGGTGGGGGGTGGGGGGCGCACTCTGCTGCCCCGGTGCCCGATGGTCTGCAATTGGCCGTGATAATGAGCCTCGCTCTGCCCCATGCACCAGCCTCCCAGAGTCCGGGGCACGTCCGGGGGCACCGGCTTCCCGAGACACCACCCAGGACGAGAGGGTCGTGCGGACAAGACCTGCAGGTGGCATGTGCCGCCGGCCCCCTGAAGGCCTCCCTCCCGGTGGCCGTGCAGGTGAGGACAGCCAGGAGGCACGACCGTCCCCAGCGGCCTGGGAGCCGGTCGCTCTTCCGCTGCTGACCTCTGGCCCCTCGGTGTCCTTGACTTGACTTGACGTGTGAAGACGTGGGAGCGGGCTTCTCAGGACGCGAGCGGACACCTGCGATTCTGGACTGCCGCCGAAGCCCGTACCAGCCCCCGGGCCCCAGGGTGGGTCTGACCGAACGTGTGCAGGGCTCCCGCCGGCGAGGCCTGTCGGGAAAGAGAAAGTGGCTACGCCCCATGGGTTGATAGCCAAGCTGGGGTTTTTGGTTTAGTGTCTCGGTGAAATCGCCTTTTGGGGGGTGCAGCCAGGAATTCTGCCCCAGAGTAGATATGTATATGTAGCATTTTAATTTATTCAGTTCTGAGTGGGGTTTTGCAAGCCTGCGGGACCCTTGGTGACCAGAGCGGGCAAGCCCACCTGGCCGGCTCGGGCCTGTGGCCCCTGGGCCGCCCGCCGCCGTCTGGGGAAGTGATGGGGGGCGGCCAGGAACGCTCCTTTCACCTCGCGGCAGATCCCGCGATTCTGGGCTTTTAGTGGAAGTGGAGGTTTCCCCGTGCGAGCTGCGGAGTCAGACTTGGGGCTCCTTCCCCGGGGGCTGGCTCCCTCGGGACACCCGCGGCCCCGTTACCGGGTGGTGTAGACGGCCTCTCTGCAAAGTGAGGATTTGTGAAAGGATCATCTTGAATCCAGGTTTACGGTTTAGAAGCTCAGCATTAGATTATTGAGTGGGGTTTGTCTTTTCACAAGGAAAAACAAAAAACAAAGCTAACTTTTTTCCAAATGACGGCAGCCTCCATCCCCAAGCTGGCGTGGCCTTGCCTTTCCTCGTTAGCAAGGAGACGTGGAGGTGTTTGAAAGCAGAGATGGTCTGTGAGTCATTCTTGAGTGTTCTGAACAAACGTTGCTGAGAAACAGACAAGCAGCTTGGGATTCGAGTGGATTTTTCAATCGTCTTTAAAGAGACGCTGTCCCGACTAAGCCTTCCTGCCTGAACCCTTCCCGCCAGGGCAGGGGCCCCAGCCAGACCGCCGTGGCTGTGGCGCTGGGCGTCCCGGACACGGGACAGCGGTCCAGCCCCCGCGGCCTCCGCACTGCTGTCTGACCCTTGCCATGTTACTAACGCTCAGGTCGTGAAACGTGCAGGAAAATAAGCACAGGGAGAAACCCGTCTTCGACTTCGTGACCCTGAGAACTTTCAAAGCAGCCCCTGCTTCCCTGTTAGGAGCAGCCCCATTTTCTCTGACGAGCCAGAGTGAGCCCCCCCCCCCCCCCGTCCCCTCCGGTCCGACTGCCTGCAAGCTGTCCCCCCGGGAAAGCCCTGTCTCCACCGCGTGCCGACGGGCCAACCCCGGGCTCCCGCAACAGACCCGCGGGAGCGGAAGCTCAGGTGAAACTCTGTATGAACCCGCCTCTCCAGGACGGCTGCCGCCGCCAGGATCGGTGGGTGCGCGTCACCACCTGCGCATGCGTCACCGCCTGCGCACCCACACGCCCAACCCGAACACTGGTCTCGCCCGTCCTGAGTCCTGATTTACACAAATGAGGATCCTTGCTGCTAATACAAACACTAATTATTTAGGTTAAAACCAAGACGAAAGCCTAAAGAAAGGAAATGTGAGAAACGTTCATTCCTACCCTAGTAACATTTGGGGAGGGGGCGATTTCTGTGCGTCCCCCACGCGTAGGGGTGGTGGTCAGCTTTTTATTTTCTAGGGAAACAGGATGCTGGACCTTCTAGAGGATGTTGCTGGAGTCCAGATAGAACTATGCACATAACAAATGCAGTTTTCTGTTCCCTGAAAACAGAAATCCGAATGTATCCTGTTAACTTTTCTATTTTTTGTGACTAAGCTGAAAACAAAGTATTTTAGATAAGTCTAGAACTGTGAGCAGTTTGTTCTAAATGGCTGGGTCACCTGTCGGTTGGCTGTCAGAAGGACAGGCATCTCGATCGGGGAAGCTGGTCCCGCGTGTGGATCGGGCTGCGGCCGCCGCTGGCGGAGAGCGGGCGCCGGTCTCAACACGACGGTTTGCTCACTTGAAGCATTGAGGTGCAGCCCATCGAAAGACTGCATTGTATTAGATTGGGGGGAACCGAGAAGTGAATAAATCCTGGTCTCTTCATCTGCCAAGGTCAACAGCACACTGTGCTGCTCTTCGCGCCCAGTGCAGTTGGCGACCGCGGATTAAACCTGGGGGCGTGAGATGCCCCCAGGCGGGAGCCCCAGAGAGAGGGCAGGGTTGCCTCACAGGAAACGCAGACCGGACCATTCCCCTCTCGCTCGGCCCTGACTTCCGGGCCGGCCACCTGGGTAAGAGACGAGGGGGACATGGGACTTCAGGTGAAAGCTGTCCCGTGCGGTGGCTGTAAGACACCAGTAGCTTCTCACACGGTGACCAGCGTGGAGGGGCTGAGGCCGCCACGCTTCCCCCCGGGAGCCGGGAGGGCCTGAGAAGAGCGTGCTCGCCGGTCAGCAGCCGCTTGCCTTCCCAGGTCGTGTCCGCGCCGACCGCAGGGCAGGGGACCGGTGGGGAGGGACACGGCCGCCGTTCTCTCCAGTGATGGTTACGTCGGTTCACGATGCGCAAAGGACACCAGATTTCTGTGCTTTTACGCAAGTCTTTATAAGGCCATACGTGTTCTTTGTCTAAGATGCGAATAAAGAATTTTTAAACCTGCCTTACTTTGTTGTGTATAGACAGAGAGGACAGACCCAAAATGAAGCTCAGTGTCGAGGGATTGTAACAAGAAGGGAACCTGAAAGGGTCCCGGGCCCGTTACTGTTTAGACGGAAACAACAGGAGGCTTTTCCACTCCGCCCTCCTGCCCCCCCCCCCCCCCCCCCCCCCCCCCCCCGCCCCCCACCAGCCTGGTTAAATAACGGGTTCCTTTATTGTGTCCAAGTATTTCAGCTGCAACCTTACTAAGGAAAAATCTCCTCTAAGAACTCACACTTCGTCGTCCTACACAGGAAACTGGGTTACCCAGTCCCAGCAAAGGCCTCTTCCCAGCTTGGAGGGACAGGTGTCACCGTGCACGGAGCTGGTCTCTGCCGACCGACAGCAAAGGGTCCGTCCAGGGGTGATTGGCGCAGGCGCTCCCCGAGCACTCCGCAAAAGACTCAGACACACCTGAGGCTCAACGGTCCTGCTGTCCCGTTTTAGCACCCCCGACAACCCTGTCTCTAACACAGTCACGTGACCAGGAAGCAGCATAGCCAGTATTAGGACCCAGGCTTGACTCCAGCACGGATCCTCGGCCACCATCTTGTTCCACCTCCGGGGACACAGATCCCATACCGGTCCTCCCCCAAAAGGGCTCGCAGTTGGCCTGTGGAGCCAGAGACCGAAATGCACAGAGTAACGGCAGGGTTCTCCTGGGGACCAAACTCCATGTGGCTCCAAAGACACTTAAACAGACCCCGGGAAAGCGAAAGCCCCCCCCCCCACACACCCAGGTCCCCTTTTCTGCCCAGACGCTGGAGGACGGGCTGAGCGGCAGAAAAGAAGGATCGAGCCACGTGGCATGGTGTCTGGGCGCTGGAGCCCCGGGAGAGGGGTCACGGGAGGGCTCCCTGGTGGCAGGAACTCCAAAGGACTTTTACAAAATGCATTAAAATGTAAATACTCTGCAGGGAGCCTGGGTGGCTCAGTCTTATGAGCTCAGGTCATGATCTCACGGTTTGTGAGTTTGAGCCCCGCACTGGGCCCTGTGCTGTCAGTGCAGAGCCCGCTTTGGATCCTCGGTCCCCCTCTCTCAAAAAAAAAACATTAAAAAGAAAGGAGGGAGGGAGGAAATGCGCCTTCCACCCGAACCTTCAGGGAGTGATGTAAACGGAGGGCTCAGTGTGGCGGACAAGTGACAACAGTGCGTGCACAGTACCACAGAGACCAGAACTCCCCCCTCCGCCACCAGGTCCCCCCGAGGGATTGTCCCGGGACCTCCCACTGTATGTGGGATGCGGGTTCCAGCCAAGTCCTGGATCGCGGAGGAAAACCAAACCACGTTTGGATTGCACAACACGGTGCCATAAACAGGGCTCCTCTCGCACGCCGTCTGCAATTCCCCGAACTGTTCCTCTCGCTAGACGGTCAGACCGCTCCCCGGGCCTCGCGGCCCCAGCAGAGGGTCTAGCCTGTCTCACTCCATCACACCCGTTTGGGGCGAGCGGTACCCGGAGGCTGGAAGGGAACCCAGCCCTCGGTTCCCCAGCTGGCTCGGACCGAGGGCGTCACCTCCGCCAGACGGTGTGCTCAGCGTTTACAGGATCAGCTCGTTAGGCCTCACAGCCCCCGTGACACGCCCGTCATCCACGTGTTCCAGATAAAGAAACTGGCACAGGAGAGTCAGGCCCTCACGACTAGCTCATAGCAGAGCTGGGGTTTGAAATGAAGTCTCTCTTGGTTTTAAACCCACGTTCCTTCTGTGCCACGTTGCTGTTCACCCTTTACAGCCACTAAGGACGCAACAGGTGGCAACGTAGAGAGGCAGAAACATCACGGACAATGAGGGCGCTGAGGCAAGTTCAAGAACGAGGGACAAAGCTGAGAGGCCCTGAGTCCCAATGCTGCCGGCAGGTTTTCCACGAGCCGCTTCCCTCCGAAGCCACTCTCTATGGCTTGTGTGTGGAGCACACAGGGGAGGAGGGCACCTTGCTTCTCCTGCACCTCAATCCCGTGGTCTTCACCCCAGGAGAGTTTACGGGGAGGGGGGTGAAGGCCAGCGGGGGGCTCTCATAACCGAAAGCCCTCGGCTCAGCTGACCTTCCCACGCTGCTCATGTCCAAGAGCCCAGTGGGACCCTGAGCCCTGTCCCCAGGGTGCACCCAGTGCCTCCTCTTTGGATCACAAGTTCTGTCTTTACAAAGCTGTTGCTGTAGGATTAACTTGTAGGGCAGATGCAGAGCCTGAGATGGTGAAGGGCAGTTCTGCACAAGATCACGGAGCTCCAGCCCCGCACCGAATGTTTTCCCCGGGAAGGACCAATCTAGAAGCGAGACCCAGCATGTCCATATTCAGAAATGGGTCATCTTGGGGCGCCAGGGGTGGGGGAGCTTGGTAGGTTAAGTGTCCAACTTCAGCTCAGGTCATGATCTCACAGTTCGCAGGTTCGAGCCCCGCATCGGGCTCTGTGCTGACAGCTCAGAGCCTGGAGCCTGCTTTGGATTCTGTGTCTCCCTCTCTCTCTGCCCCTCCCCAGCTCAAGCTCTTTCTCTCTCTCTCAAATAAATATTAAAAAATAAAAATAAATAAAACAAATAAAAAAATAAGGAAATGGGTCATCTCGTAAGAGTAACTCTTGGCAGCACCACCACTCCTGAGACCGGTGCGCGTGCCCGTGGGGGACGTGGTGACACTAACAACCGGAAGAACCCAGTTGTTGACGGGAACAGCCCTGCACCGGCCAGAGCCCCCAGATTCAGCCCCGATTCTCCTTTCTCAGCGTCCTGGCCGCACTCCCACACCTCCGGGCTCATCCACACCGCCTGAGCTCCCCAGGGACCTGCGTTCTCGGGCTGCGATCCTGCACAGACCGTGGCAAGAGGTAGTGACCCCAGAACTGACATTCGCCACAGATGCTAAGCGTTGGGCCGGACGCACCGGACACCTGTGGGAAACGGTACAAATGAACCGGACAGTCCCCCTTGTCCTCCGAGGCCTGTGAGGCCTCTTCTGCGGGTCTGTGTGGCCGCCGTTCCCACAGAGGAGTCAAGAGAACTCCCAGAGGAGGTCTCTGGGCTGCCGAGCACTGAGCCCGGCCCCAGTCAGGCAGCTCTAGGGAGGGCGCTGGGCGGAAGGTTCGCGGGCCAGAGTCTGTCGTGGCCGCAGAGCTCACCCACTCACTTGGCTGCTGGTCCTCAGACCAAAATAATGCACATCTCCTCACGGTCTCCAATTTCCTGGCGGCGCCGGGGGTCCCCTCTGCCAAGCGCCTTGTTCGCAGCAGACCCCGCAGTCACCCCCTCCGGCCCGACGCCTCACGATGGCGAGCTGGAGATTCATCCTAATTTGAACAGTAGGAGCAGGGAAGATGCTGGAACATTTAACCTCTGGTAAAATGGCTCCAGGGGTCACCCTCAGGTGAACACAACTAGAGGCGCATTGGGTGCTAATTCCGTCTCCCCCAGATTTAGAACCTGGTGCGAGTCAGCAAAGCATGAACAGCCCAAGCAGGGGAAGGTCTGCGCCCAGAAAGATGGATGGGGTATTGGGGGCGGGTCCTGGTAGCAGCATCTTGTCCTTGTCCTTCCCAAACGCGCCTCCGCAATGGCGTGTGTGTGCCTGTCGCCCCTGCAGGCATTTTAGGCCAAATCGGTACTTTTTGTTGAGTTGAAGTGCTGAGTATTTAGAAAGCCACTGACAGACCCGGTCTTTCCTGGAGTGTCTGTGACAGACTGGCACTTGTCACTTGCGTTGGCACATCCTAGCTACGTCACCCCGGGCAAGCGTTCACGGAGCCTGTGCGACGCAGGACACGTGCTGCCCGGTGCAGAGGCCAGACCGCAGGGGCCACGCGGGGCCTGCCCTCCCTCAGTGGGTGGGCGGTGGCTGTTCGCGTCCCCCAGGATCCCCTCCGCTCTCAGCCCACGGCAAGCCGGAAGTGAACCCGGAAAGAGGCTGTGGATCTGCGAGCACGGCCTCCATCCTACCGTGGCAGCAGCACTTTGGAATTTGCTAGAATTGCAACCTCTCTGGCCCCAGCCCAGACCTACTGAGTCAGCCTCGGAGCCTGAGCCTGGCAATCTGTGCTTTAACAAGCTTCCAGAGGATTCTGATAGGGGCTGGAGAACCACCCATGTAGATGCCTGTCGGGAGCCCGGAGGAGGGAGAGGCCTGGCCGCCATCACTGGGGCTTTGTGGCAACACTGGGAAAGAACTTCCTGTTGTCACTCCCTTTCTGAAAGTCCATGGGGGTCACATCTTGAATGTCCCCGGTGTCCCACTCCCCAGTGGGATCACCTGCCCAACCCCCACCCCTGGCCCCTGCTACTGCCGGTGGCCCTGCCGTCAGCCGGGGGCTGGGCATCAGGGCTGCGCAGATGGGCCCCTAGTCCGGAGTGTGCGCCCAGTCCGTCGGCACACGCAGGGCCCAGGCCGCGCCCTTCCCTGCAGACCCGAGGCTCCCCTGGGGACTGGCCTCCTGGGGGTCCCCGCCTAAAAGGGACAAGGCTCCTGGACCACTGGCAGCTCTCCCCGGGGCAGGTAAAAGTTCTGGGCACCCCAGAAAGAATGCCCTGGCCCTCCCGGGGACATGTGAAGACAAGGTCAGTCTGTGCCCACGCCCCGCGGGACAGGGTGGGGCCCTGGCCCCTTCCACACAGCACTGTGTTCCTGGTTCTCAAACTCTGCACTTTGGAATCACTGGGATCTTTAAAAACGGCTGCCACCGGCTCCTACCCCCAGCTGTTGTGACTTCATGGCCACAGGGCCATGACCCAGCCGAAGGCGGTGGTGTAGACTCTTCCCCAGGTGACTCTTCCGTGCAGCAGAGTCTAGGAACCAACGCACAGTGCATTTCCACGCCACGGCCCCGCTCGTGCTCCAGCGTCCTTGAGTGGAGGCTGGAGCGGGTTATGGGGACAAGGAAGAATGTGTGTGCGTCATCAGACAGAGGCGAGACTTAGCAAAGAGCTGGTGAAGAAGAGAGGGGAGGGGAGGAGGGGCGGGGGCTGGTGAGCACTGGATTCCCTTGCGGAGATGAGGTCAGACATTCCTCGGTGATGTTCGAACTGGGGAAACGCGTGAAAATAACCACGGCTGTGAAGACGGGGCTTTCTGTGAAATGGCACATTCTTGGAAGGAGCGGGGGAGGGGAGGGGAGGGGCCAGGCCAGGCCAGAGAGGGCGCAGCGGGAGACTGGCTCCCAGGCCTCTGGCCTCCCAAGAGAGAGGCAACAGGAAAATAATGAGCCGGTTTGTGTCGCCGGCCTGAGGGAGGGAGCAGGGGACAGCTGGTGACCCGGAGGGGCCCAAGGGCCCAGAAGAAAGAAGCTGGAAGGGAGAGCAGGAGTCACTGCTAAGGAAAGAAAACACACACAGATTGAGGGGCGCCTGGGGAGGGGGCTGGGTTGGTTGAGCATCGGACTTTGGCTCAGGTCGTGATCTCACCGTTCCGGAGTTCAAGCCCCATGTCAGGCTCTGTGCTGACAGCTCGGAGCCTGGAGCTGCTTCAGATTATGTGTCTCCCCCCACCCCCCTTACTCTTTCTCTCAAAAATGAATAAACATGAAAAAACAAACCCCACTCAGCTCTGGGCTGCACGAGGGCTCTGGTGACAAGGCCGAGTGACGGTTTCTGGTGGTGGCAGCCCTCCGGGAAGGGATGAGACAAAGCAGAGGGCAGTGGACCCCTTAGGAGGGCATCGGCCCAAGGCCAAGGCCACCGGGAAGCCAGGCCCCTCCCCTGGGGACTCTCCCAAGGCAGGCGGGCGAGTCCCGGGCACGGGCGTGGGGCTCCTGTGTCGGGTGCTGTCACCATTCTTAGAGCCACATGTTAAGTCACACGGAGGAAAAAAGCCTTGGGGATAAAACCAGATGACACAGGCTCTTCGGTTCCCAGGCGGGGGCCTTTCTACCTCCTCCGCACGGTCAGGAGACTTCCCGGGGCCGGCGTGCCTGTGACCCCTGTGCCCGTGAGGAGCTTCCTGTGGAGTCGACGGAGGACGTGGGCCACGGCACCTGCGATGTGCCCTTCGGGGAGTCCCGAGAGGTGGGCGGGCAGGTCCCCTGCCTGCGAGTGTGACGGCCAGGAGGAGCGGGCGCGGGGGCTCCGCCACCCCATTCGGGGTCGTGTCTCCCCGCCGGGCCCCTTCCGGAAGGTGTGGCCGGAGACTCTGTTGGAGCTCCAGGAGCCATTTGGGATTATTGGAAAGTTATCTCAACATCAAGTGCTTTGAGATGCTGAGTGTTCTTGTCCAGCCGGGGCTCCTCCACCCCAGGCACAGCCTCGCCAGGCCACACGCCCCCGGCCCCTCTGCCCACGCCGTCCCTGTCCCCCCGAGCCTCCCGCCAGCCAGCTCCGAGCGGCCTGGGACCCGCACGAGCACCTCGGGGCCTCCAGGCAGCGGTTTCCTGTGGGAGAGGGGCCAGGGCCCGGGCCCCCCACTTCCTGGAAGGCCTCCCCCGCCCCTCACCCACCCTGACCACCGGCCCGCCTCGAAGAGGGACAGAGAGTGGCCTGGCTTCCCCAGAGAGCCCGGAGCTGTGGCCGCCACTGGCCCTGATTGTTCAGGGGAGGGGAGAGGAGAGACAGGGAGCCTCTGGGGACCCCGGGTTCAGGAGCCTGTCTCCTGCAAGGCGGCCTTGGCAGGGAGTCTGGCCTGTGGGAATGCCAGAACCACAAAGGGCCCCCATGAAGCCGTCTGTTCTGGAAATGCAGGAAGGATGGCAATGACCTCTGTAACAGAAGACACAAAGGCGCCAGAAGGGCCATGGTCTTTACGGAGGGAGAGGGTTCACTGGTGACACAGTGGTGGGGAGCGTCAGCCTCAGGGTCAAAGGCCTTTCTGTGTGACCCGAATGGAACTCTCTGGCGTCAGCCCCTCACGTCAGGACATCACCCTGAGCCAGGCCCTGGCCGAGCTGGGTCGGGGACCTGGAGGTGCCCTCCAGCAGCAGCCAGGCTGAGCAGGGACACACCTGCAGGCCTCAGTGACTGGGCGGGGGCCAGATGTGGCGTGGGCTGGGACACAGGTGAAGAGGGAGGAGAGGTGGGCGCTGTGCCGGGTGAGCCGTGGAGGCCTTCCTGAGGGAGGTGGCTTTGGGGTAAGGCTGTAGGGGTAGTTCTCGAAGAATTCACTCAGGTAGTGACCCGGGTGGGGGGATCACCCGTCAGGGCCTCGCAGGCAGGGGGAGGGGACAGCCTGAGCTGAGGCAGGAAAGGTGAGCTGCAGCCAGCGTGGGCCTCCGACACAGAGGCCCTTGGTTCCCGGGGGCGGGGGGGGCCAACTCGGCTGGTACGCAACTTCCGGGATCTCGGAGCAGCACTCTGACGCGGAGACTGGTGTCACATAACCCCAACTGGTCCCTTGAACTCGGATGGCTCTATCGCAAGAAAGTCATACCCTTGAACTTGGATGGCTGTATCTCAAGAAAGTCATACTCTGAGGAGTTTCCTAGAAAGACACAGGCGTCAACCTGCACAAATGAGTCTGTGTTTCCCGGAGTCAAGAGTATATCGCTGTCCTGAACCCACCGCATGGGCCTCAAGGTCGCGGGCCCAGCGGCCCGGGGTCCCCGATGCCCTCCACAGCACTTCTGACAGGAGCCCTTCTGGACCCTAAAGGTCCTAGGGTCCTCTCAGGGCCCGCTGACAAGCAGCAAGACAGGCAGAGTTAGAGCGACAGAGACCTTCCTCCCAGCCAGGCCGCTGGACGACTGGGGTGGGGGGGGCAGTCACCTGTGAACAGGTGAGCCAGCCGGCCAACAAGGGGCCTGAACGAGGGACACAGGACACAAAGAGCACTCGAGCTCGGGGCTCTTGCTGA